>JASEVX010000007.1:14161142-14411883 GCA_031761405.1 Serripes groenlandicus
TCTCTCTCCCTCTCTCTCTCATCTCTCTCTCTCTCTACTCTCTCTCTCTCTCTCTCTCTTTCTCTGGCCAGGTATGTGAGTCTCTATGTATGTATTTCACTCTTTCTCTGTCTGTCTTTGTCTATGTCTCTCATTGTCCCTGTCTCTCTGTATGTCTGTCTATATTTCATTCTCTCTCTCTTCTTTATCTGCTCTCTTTCGCTGTATGTCTGTCTACCTGTCTCTATCTCAATCTGTCTCTCGTTCGCTCCCTGCCCCCCCCCCCCCCCCCATCTATCTCTCTCTCTCTCTTTCTTGTCCACTCCCTCTCCCTCTTTCCCTTTCCCTCTCCCTATCTCTACCCGTAGATATGTATCTATATGTATGTCTGGCTCAGTATTGTGGGTCTCTGTATGTATATCTCTCTTTCTATGTATGTCTGTCTGTATATGTCTCTGTCTATCTATATGTATGTATATACTTCTCTTTCCCTCTTTCCCTTCTCACTCCCCCCCCCCCTCTCACTCTCTCTCTCTTTCTATCTATATCTCTCTCTCGCTCTCACCCTCTCTCTCTCTCTTTCTATCTATATCTCTCTCTCGCTCTCACCCTCTCTCTATCTCTCTCTTTCTCGCATTGACTTTTGTCAAACGTCGGCAATAATGTTGGCAGAGCAACAATACTTACCAGGATAAGACTGCTTACTGCTAGATCATACAGGCTGATCTTGAGTCAGTATGTTTGAACAATTTGTAATTTATATACTTTAGATAGAAGACATTCAGCGTGTCAACATAGTGTTTGTAAAACAATTCCAACAAAAAAAACCGGTTCGTGTCCCAGACCTCAAAATTTGAGCATTTTATCCAGAAAAGGGCATTACATGTAAGTACAATTATCTCGATACACTTTATCAAAATATCGAGTATGAATTTCCTAAAATATAAAAATAATCCTTGTTAGTTTTGTTACAATAGAAGAAATACAATTAAGATATACAACAAGAGAAGTTGATGCAACGCCTCAATCCATACTGCAGTTATGCATAACACATACATTATAGTAGTTGAAAAAAACAGTTATCAACTGAGCGGAATATAGGAAACATCAGGGGTGGGGTCAAGTGAAAATTATTTATGATCATCTCCATTCTAAGGTAGGTTGACCAATACACACAGCCAACTAATTATTGATCTTTAACAGTAATGGAAATGAGTAATCTGTCTTAGTATGTATACAGTGCTTTCATTAAGGAATAATTATATGATTTGTGAATTTTATATACACTTTTCAAGATGTTTGTCAGAATATTTGAATTTTATTATTTATCAATAAAACCACAAAACAGATAATTTAGGATGTGCATGCAATAGCACGTTATTTAACTTTCCCCTATTAAAGTCAACATTGGACACCTTTGCAGCAATCTACTTTAAAACAATGAAAAAGGGTTAAATCGCTGAAGACATGAATTTTCTCTTTTTCTCGAAATGATATTAGTTTGGCATCCAAATTATATCATACTAGACAAATGTTAAAATGTAGTCCAATATTTATAAATTAGACAACCCTCGAAATATAATATCAGCTAAACAGTTAAATTTTATTGAAATTGTTGTATAATTTCAAACTTAATTTCGAAAATAAAGCTGACACCCTTTACAACTCAATGTTAATTTATTGTAATTCTTTCCTTCCTTTTTTAAAATGAAAATAACAAACTACTCTTGTTTTAAATTATATTATGATGAGTGCCTTTGTGTCAATGATGCATAACAATTTATTATACCTCACGTGACTTTGTAATGTTAAATTCTCATATACTCATCATGGGTAATTTCTTACTGTATCATGCTAACAGTACGTTCTTGACCGGTTAACAGTATACTGTTACATGGCACGCGCGTTAAAATGTTAGTTATGCACGTGCATGACGTCATTTCAAACAAAAACGTAACCCTTAAGACGCTCGTGCCATGTAACAGTATACTATTAAGCGATATATTCATATGTGTGCGTTACATTGTAGTAGATCTACCCATGTTCACCTCCCCATACAAAGGTACAGAATAAATTGAATAAACGTGTAATTTTGTTCGGTATAATATAGAGTTTAATTAACATTGTTTTCATGATACGGGATTTAAATCCAAGTGGAAGACATTCTTGCGATATAAAAAACGAGTGCGCCATAGCGCACGAGTTTTTATATGCAATAATCTCTTTCACGATTGATTTAATTCCCAAATCATAAAAACAATGTTTATTAAACTATAAATATTATATACTCTGCGATAATTTTCGTTTTTAAACGACAATACCCCTGTGCAGCTCATTTATCTTTAGCTCAGAAGCGGAGAGATCTGAATGACATAATTGATTAAAATAAATGTGTCATGTCGATTCAAGCTCTTATTTGCGGATTAAAAAGTGCAATTGTTGATTATTTAACTGTTCATCATGGAAATAAAGTGTTAAGTAGTGAAAACGGAGCTTAAAAGTGTTTAACGATGAGTTTATTTTTAAGAAAATTATAGAATTAGAGATTAAAAAAGCATGTTATAGGTTTTCTCAAGTTGGGAAATCTCTATATTTTATCATTGAGTATATAATATAAAATAAATATTGCATGGCTTCCAGCGTGACAGTACATATTGTCAACATTCGGGTAAATACTGTTAACCTCGACTTTGTCTCGGGTAACAGTATTTTCCTCATGTTGACAATATGTACTACACACTGAAAGCCATGCAATATTTATATAATGCAGATTGCAAGCAAAATGTCTGTAGGGAATCTAATGACACATTTAAAATTGTAAAGGACGAAATCATTTTCTACGAAAGACCCGATTCTTCTTCGCAGAGTTGTCGTTCTTTATATTCTCTTTATGTGCAGAGAGTGTTCATTAAAAAAAAAAATTCTATTAAAATCCGTTTTATCTCAGTTTGTTCTTCCCTTCATTCGTTTCGAACCAAATAAACATTTTAAATCACCTATAATTAACTATTTGTAAGTGAGTGTAAAGAACGGCTCTCTGCAAAGGAGATTGATATACGCCGTCGGTATTCGCTAGTCACGTGATCAATAGTTTTAGCCTAGAAACAGTTCAAACTTTAGATATACATGGATAAACATGATTAAATGCATTCTTCACAAATCAAGACATCTCGTTGAACATGAAAATAACATGCAGTAAGTTAAAATTGCTATTAAAAGAAGAATTCGACGTGATTTTTATCTCGATATTGACACATAACAGTCTGCTGCAAGTTTAATAGGGACTGTTTTGTCTTCGTAAATAAAACAAAAAAAACATAAATGCGAGTCAAAATAAAGAAACTGCAAATACTTAAAACATCGGAATATTTATTTCATTTTAGATGTGTCATAACTTAGTGTTTATAAACAAACGCAATTGTAATATGTTCAAGACATTTAAATTTGTTTGTTTTTTCTAATAATAACACGTCCTCCCATGTCATTTCCGAAAAGCTATTAAAAATATAAGTCGCGGGCTTCTGCCAGGCGACTAATTAAGATATTGATCAGTATGGATATCAATTTGCTTTGATGCTCAGGTAATAATAACGCTTAGCTTGGTTTCCCAGCAGCATCGCTCTAATATCCTTTCTGTTATAAATTTTCTGCAGGATGATTATTGTTCGCCATATTACGGTATGGGTATAGAAGAAGCATGGGCATTAAATTATACAGGCGCCGGTGTAAATGTGGGTCTACTAGATGTCGGTGTGGAAACGAATCATCCTGACTTAAAGCGAAATGTTGTAAGTATCATCCATATTCATTCTTGTACAACGTATTTTTGGCGTTAATCATTTAAATTGACACGTGTATTTGCGGGTGGGTCGTGCAAACAAAATGGCGGCACAATATTCTTAACCAATCGGAACTCCTCGTGTAATTCCGTCATCGATCATCACCGAGGTATGCCGAGTGTATTCTTAACAAAATGTGGTCAGGTTTAAATGTTAAAATATGCAAAAGTTTTCACTTAACTTCTTTTGGGATTAACCCTTTCCTACATACAAAACTCTGCAGCAGACAACTTTGAAAACATATTCGAAACAATTTGGAAACTCCCTTTAAATGACAGTACAATTATTCAATAGAGTTGAAAACATGGTTACCAAAGGAGAAATTGCTCGTTTTGAGCAATT
Source organism: Serripes groenlandicus (assembly GCA_031761405.1). Lineage (NCBI taxonomy): Eukaryota > Metazoa > Mollusca > Bivalvia > Cardiida > Cardiidae > Serripes > Serripes groenlandicus. The sequence goes on from JASEVX010000007.1 coordinate 14,165,303, forward strand.
TCTTTTTTTGTCGCCATGTTTTCAAAAAGCCGTTTGCTGCAGAGGCATCGGAAAGCGTCAGGGTTAAATGTTATTCCACAGGATCGATAAAAAACGCGGAGTCCATAATGTTATTTTCTCGTCTAATCTCATCAAATTGGTGAGTTCATTTGTGAAGGCAGACATGTTGAGATATAAATTTACGAAAACACAACATAATATTAAATAGTTGTGTACAAAGGTCACGTCCCGGCCCGGTGGTGATGTGGTAGAGCGACCGCCTCGTTGCGTTGGTCGGTTTTGGGTCCCCGGCCGGGTCATACCAAAGACTTTATCAATCGTAGCAATGACTTTTACTTCCCGGCGAGCAGGATTATGGTGCTAGTTTTACGACTGACTCGCAGCTGTGGGGATAAATGAATCATTAGGACTGGTATCTTACCAATGGAATGCCGCGATATAACTAAAACATTGTTTAAATGGTCGTTCAACAACAAATAAACAAAGTTCAGGTCAATATAGTCTAGCTATAGTGTCTGACACACTTATATTAATCGTTTCATTAAAGAACACGAAGCTGGCACATAACTTTGTGAACAAAGACCGAAAACATGACTTCTATCCCAAGTATGATCGAAGTTATTATGAAGCTGACACGATTATGGAGTAAGTATTCTAGATTGTAGATCAATTGCTTTTTGTATATGTGCTTGCGTATATGTATATATGTGCGCGTTTATGTATGTATGTATGTAATGTATGTATGTATGTATGTATGTATGTGTGTGTGTGTGTGTGTGTGTGTGTGTGTGTGTGTGTGTGTGTGTGTTTGTGTGTGTGTGTGTGTGTGTGTGTGTGTGTGTGTGTGTGTGTGTGTGTGTGTGTGTGTGTGTGTGTGTGTGTGTGTGTGTGTGTGTGTGTGTGTGTGTGTGTGTGTGTGTGTGTGTATGTATGTATATACCTATTCCTATTGTGATCGAGAGAAAGACGGTGTATACAACATCTACATTTAATGCACAACTAAGCTTTGCTATCAACATAACAGTGTCCAATTACATATAGATATCAAGATTACGGCTGCCATTTTATATAGATGACAGATTATCCAGGGTGTCCGTCTGTGTGTCTATTTGAGATGTGGCATAGGTGTTGGCAACGTAATTCTATTTTTGATTTCGATTTTAATGCGGGGTATTTAACTATGCTGAATACCTCCATATATTGTCATGCCCAGCTTCCAGGAAGTGTACATATTTTGTGCTGCCCTCTGTTTTTTTCAAAATGGACAATTTGTCTTGATTGTCCAGGGATCAGTTAAATACGTTTCACAACAAGCTAAACAGTATGCACATTATAAAAGTAAACGTACGCAATGTAAAGTTTTAATCCATGAAGTTGTATACATAATTTAGAAATTTAAGTTCGGCATAAGGTTCATCATTTTTTCTTTTAAATATAAGGTAAACGAGTAGCTTGAAAGCGTGTAGCTCAAAATCCCTGCAATGAAAAATACGGAAATACAGCTGTCTTGCATCATCAACATTTTCCATTGTTAACACTCTACAGTCTACATTTTGCATCTGATATTCATGAAAAAAGAAGGTCACTAGGTCAAATTGAAGGAAAGTCTTGTTAACACTCTAGATCCAACATCTCCCGCATTGCAGTACTTTCAGCTCTTTGATTAAACTCTGGGTAAGGAAGCTGTTTTAACTGGCAATGTAAAGTTTGATATAAAAAGCCAGTAAACTCAAAAGAATAATATTATAATGTTAAAAGCTTTATTTATCTACGAATTTCAAATGTTGAATAAATTTACGTAAAAACGCATAATTCAGGCAAATTGAGAAACTAACATAAGAGATACGACAGGCATTATTTACTCTAATTACATTCCCAGTTTTGCATTAATTGAATCAAATTAGGCTATGCGGATTTGAATAGCGCCTCTAAATGAGAAGAGTGTTGTGAGACTGTGGGCGTGTAAAGGCTAATCAAAGTGTTTATTGTTCACGAGTTAAGCATGAACCCTGTTCACTTGCCTTAACTCATTTGTAAACATCTTGTGTATTTCAAGACACGGTAACAATCATGTTTATTTCAAGACACGTTAACAATCATGTTTATTTCAAGCCACGTTTACAATCATGTTTAGTTCAAGCCACGATAACAATCATGTTAAGTTCAAGCCTCGATAATAATCATGTTCATATCAAGCCGAGGTAACAATCATTTTCATTTCAAGCCATGGTAACAATCATGTTTAATCTAAGCCACGGAAATAATCATATCTTTTTCAAGCCACTGTAACAATCATGGTTTTTTTTTCAAACCACGGTAACAATCATGTTTATTTTAAGCCAAGGTTACAATCATCTTAATTTCAAGCGACGTTAACAGATATGTTTATTTCAAGTCACGGTAACAATCATGTTTATTTCAAGCCACGATACCAATCATATCTATTTAAAGCCACGATAACAATCATGTTTATTTCAAGCCAGGTTAACAATCATGTTTAGTTCAAGCCACGATAACAATCATGTTTAGTTCAAGCCTCGATAATAATCATGTTTATATCAAGCTGAAGTAACAATCATGTTCATTTCAAGCCATGGTAACAATCATGTAAATTTTAAGCCACTGTAACAATCATGTTAATGTCATGCCACGGTAACAGTTATGGTTATTGCAAGCCACGGTAACACTCATGTCTATTTCAAGCCACGGTTACAATCATGTCTATCTATTTTAAGCCACGATAATAATCATGTTTATTTTAAGCTACGGTTACAATCAAGTTTAGTTCAAGCCACGGTAACATTCATGTTTATTTTAAGCCACGGTAACAGTTATGTTTATTTCATGCCACGGTAACACTCATGTCTATTTCAAGCCACGGTAACAATCGTGTTTATTTCAAGCCAATGTAACAATCATGTGTATTTTAAGCCACGATAATAATCATGTTTTGTTCAAGCCACTGTAACAATCATGTTTTGTTCAAGCCACGGTAGCAATCATGTTTTGTTCAAGCCACGATAACAATCATGTTTTGTTCAAGCTACAGTAACACTCATGATTGTTTCAAGCAACAGTAACAATCATGTGTATTTAAAGCCACGTTAACAATCATGTTTATTCCTAGCCAATGTAACAATCATGTTTATTTCAAGCCACGGTAACAACATAGCAGGACTTGTCGCCGCAGTAAAGGGAAATAACATGTGCTGTAGAGGAGTAGCCTATGAATCTTCAGTAGTCCGTAAGTTGTTATACATGAGCGGCGCTCTACGAAAATCTACCATGACCTGCGACCAGGTCAGATCCAGATCACCAAGTGCAATCTGATCTGGTTCTGCACTTTAGCGCAATTAGTATACTAGAAAGTAAAGACACTCATGTAATTCAGTATCCACTAGAACCTTTAACATGGTCGCTTGGACCATTTAAATGAGCCGTTCCACGAGACGACCAACATAATAGACTCTGCGTAATGTATCGACCCAGATCAACAGGCGCAGTCCGTGCAGATCAATCCGGGCTGACACATTCCGTGTTAGGGGGATAAATGTATAGAGTAACGATTCTTGAAACAGAAAATATACAGTAGGCGAAAAGTGTCTCTCCGGGTTAGCTCGCCAGGCATGCTTAAGCTGATCCGGGACGATACTTTACGGAGAGTCCACACTGTTGGTTTTCTCGTGGAACAGTTCATATATACGTATGTGTAATATAAACTACGGTAAGGTTGGTTTTCAAAGAGCATCGCTAAAACGTACGATATTAGGATTACTTTTACATGATGTATTAGCATACGTTTTCAAAGAGTTGTAACATGTTCTTGCGTATTTCATTATGCAGACGGGAGTGAAGTAGACGAATTAAAATAATAGGGAAAAAAGATATTCCTCGTAACAAATTCCCCTTATTTATCATTATGTAAATTTACTCTATGAGAGAGTCAAATTTGTATTAAACAAGATCCTTTATCTTTTTACGAGCAGTTTTGATTTATCTTTCCTTTTGCTTCCTTATTTTCATTTTTTTTTATAAAAGTATGATCACCTAAATGTTTTTAAAGTCGTCTTCAATCGGGAAATATAACTTCAAACCTATGCTTTGCTTTAAGTGTCATTGATCATTTATATTTTTTTTATTTCAGCGTTAGTTGTTTTTAAATTGACTAATTCAATAGATTGGCAGAATCCGGACTTTAACGAAAGATACATACCCCGGGCATTGACACATAAGAACCAGGAAATACAGATGTTTTCTAATAGCTATAACAACAAATACGCATTCTCAGAACCCACACTCTCCATGCGAGATAGTCTACTTACTGGTGTAACAAAGGTCATACGAATTTATTTATTTGGGGGGCGGTTAAGCGACGTTTTCAACGTCAGTCATATCATAGCGGCCATTTAACCTATCTATGCGTTTCCTGGCTTTCTCTTTCAACTACTCCACACTTCAGCCTTTCCACGCAACTGGCTGCTTTTCGACATAGACTGTTAGCCCCCTGGTGTAAGACGAAAGACATGTGTCACATTGACTTAAATTTATCACTTTTGTCAAACGTCGGAAATAATTTTGCCACCGTCTTACAGGTCGTTGTTTTCCTAAGTACGAGCTACCGCGAGTTATTGCGAGTCCTTTGTATACATAATAAAGAATAACATCACTGGAAGAACTAACTACATGTATATAAGTATCTAATAACCAATACTGGAATAACTACATGTACATACGTCTCAAAATTTCATGTTTTGCTAATTTGTCCTCTGTATACTGATTTAAGGATTGTTTATATTCCAAGATATTACAGAGAACACCTACCACTAGAACAAAATTAATTTTTGATAACCAGTTCAAATACTACTGTTATACGAAATTTAGCAATGTATTTATATCATGCATTCTAAGAAAGAAAATGCATTTACGAAGGCTTACGCTAATGTTTTTGCTTCATATACATATGTCTTTGTCACCTTCTGTCATTCTCAATACATACATTATTAGTTAGTCCCCACAACTCTGAGCCATATAACATAACGTATCTAATCATAACAATATAAATAACTACACAACTACAATGCTAATTTGATTCTTTAGTCAAATACGCTTTACGAACTCTATACATTTCGTGTCGTGTCTTGTCGTGTCGCCTTGCCTTAATATAAATACACACATGGATCACTTTTCCGTCGTTTGTCTGTTGTTAACGGCTTTCGTTTACTGACATGTTTGTAGGCGACAAGTGCGTTCCTTGAGACACTCTTCTTTAATTAAAAGAGCTACATTGTTTATGTTAAGAAAGTGTGGTTTAACTAGATTTATAATAATTTGGACAGCAATGTTCCCGTCGACAGATAGACGTAAAGCTGAATACATATGAAAGAGAAGAGACAAGAGAAAGTTGATGCAACGCTTCAATGTCGCCGGAAATCCGTACTGCAGTTATGCATTACACTTACATTATAGTAGTTGAAAAAACAGTTATCAACTGAGGGGCATATTGGAACATCATAACTTGCATTTCTGAAGTGAATGTCATTTATTGAAATATAATTGAAGCCGTTCATTGTTTATGATCAATCTCCATTCTAAGGTAGGTTGACCATACACACAGCCAACTAATTATTAATCATGAACAGTAATGGAAATGAGTAATCTTGCCAATCATAAGTCTTAGTTTGTATACAGTGCTTTCCATAAGGAATAATTATAAGATTTGTGAATTCCACTTTTAAGATGTTTGTCAGAATATTTGAATTTTATTATTTATCAATAAAACCACAAAACAGACCATTTAGGATTTGCATGCAATAGCACGTCATTTTACCTTTACCCTATTAAAGTCAACATTGGACACCTTTACAGCAATCTACTTTTACACCATTAGAAAAAGGTTAAATCGCTTAAGACATGAGTTTTCTCTTTGCTCAAAATGATATCAGCTTGGCATCCTAATTATATCATACTTTGACAAATGTTGAAATGTAGTCCAATATTTATAAATTAGACCACCCTCGAAATATAATATCAGCTAAACAGTTAAATTTCATTGAAATTATTGTATAATTTCAAACTTAGTTTCGAACATAAACTGAACCCTACATGTTAATTTATTGTAATTCTTTCCTTCCTTTTTTATAATGAAAATAACAAACTACTCATGTTTTAAAATTATGAAATGATGAGCGCCCTTGTGTCAATGATGCATAACAATATATAGATCGCAAGCAAAAGGTCTGTAGGGAATCTAATGACGCAATGACACATTTAAAATTGTCAAGGACGAAATAATTTTGTACGAAAGACCCGATTCGTTTCTTCTTCGCATAGTTGTTGTTCTTTACACTCTCTTTATAAGCAGAGAGTGTTCATTCAAAGTATTTTTTTCTATTAAAACTATTATGTTTTATCTCCGTTTGTTCCATTCTTCATTTATTTCGAACCAAATAAATATTCTAAATCACCTATAATTAACTATTTGTAAGTGAGTGTAAAGAACGGTTCTCTGCAAAGGAGATTGATCTACGCAGTCGGTATTCGCTAGTTACGTGATCAACAGTTTTAGCTTAGAAACAGTTCATAGTTTAGATATACATAGATAAACATTATTAAATGCATTCTTCACAAATCAAGACATCTCTTTGAACATGAAAATAACATTCAGTAAGTTGAAATTCATATTAAAAGGAGAATTCGACGTGATTTTTATCTCGATATTGACACATAACAGTCTGGTATAAGTCTAATAGGGACTGTTTTGTATTCGTAAATAAAACAAAAAAATTATAAATGCGAGTCAAAATAAAGAAACTGCAAATACTTAAAACATCGGAATATTTATTTTATTTGAAATGTGTCATAACTTAGTGTTTTTAAACAAATGCAATTGTAATATGTTCAAACATTTAAATTTGTGTTTTATAATAATAATTCGTCCTCCCATGTCATTTCCGAAAACCTATTTAAAATATAAGTCGCGGGCTTCTGCCCGGCGACTCTGCCCGCGACTAACAAGTCGTGACAAATGGAATTATTTTGAAAAATATAGAAATATGACTGACGGGTGTTCGATGCATAGTTATTCGAGTTAGTAGTTTAATTCAATTGTGTTTAGGTTAATCATGTTTTTTACGTATATCGAAACAAGCTTTCATTTTATACTGATCACGCTCGATATCTGCTTCATGACTAACAATGACTAAGCCATTTCTCGTGCCGATGGCGTAAAAAAACTACCACATGCAGAACCCGTTCAGACACTTAAGTGCTTTTTCTTCTTTTGAAACAGGGTAGAAAGGGTCAAGGATCGATCTTTGTATTTTCTCTTGGTGACAAAGCAGATGGTCTCCATGATGGAAATATGGACTTCTTAGCGAACAGTATTCATACGGTAACCATAGGATCTATTGCGAAAGGTGGAACGGTTCCTGAATACGCTATACCCTGTGCGTGCATCATTGCCTCCGCTTTAGGTGACGGCAAAACGTTAGATGCTGATAATTTTGTAAGATAACACTTCTTTTCACACCATCTTCTGTAGAATAGATGTCTGTATTCGGAAGCCTAAATAAAGAATAAATTAGTATTTCGCACAAATTCCTGTTTTTTTAAATCTACACAAATTTCGTCAGATGCATTTTGGTTCCTATCAGTATATAGCTTGAAGTATGTTGGTGTAAGACAAATGACGCCAGTTTCGATAGCTGTTGTCAATCGTCGGAAATAATGTTAGGTCGATAATGACCATTACACTACAAACAATTCTGGAATTGCATTTCTGTTGGACAATACCATTTTGTTTTACAATTGCGTTAAAAATGGTAAACAGATCGAACGTTCATTAGAATTTTGTGTTTATCTGATCTAAGGTTAAACATACAATGCGTTTTTATGAAATTTTGCTAGTTTGAATTTGAAAAAATAAATAAACTGGCATACAATTTATCTATATAGCGAGGGTTCTTGTGGTTTATGCCCATATTCGATAGTCCATAGTCGATAGTCCATATTTGATAGTCCATAGACGAAAGTCACAATCTGCGAGTATAAGAGGATCTATTAGAATTGTGTTTTGTCTTACTTAGCTGACAACCTCCCACAGAAGTGCATGCACTGATCAGTTTAGAGGGAGCTCGGCTGCAGCAGGTATCGGCGCTGGGATAATTGCATTGGGCCTACAAGACAAGTAAGTAGAGAAAACAAAACACTCAGCAGTGTCAGAGAGCAATGCGGGATATACGATCTATTATCTATCGTCTATTTGTATGAGAAGAAAAAGTGGTAAATCGACTAAATACACCAGTTCGATGGCTGAAAAGGGTCAATTAAAACAATAGTTATCTCCCCCTTACTATGTTTGATATTGCATGGTTTGCATTTCCGCTTTACCAGCATGTAACGAATAGAATGATTGACGCTGTGCCAATCAGTTTGAAATTAGACATTCCCCTGATTGGACAGTTTAAAGGTGCTGAACTAAAAAAAATAGATATTATAGTCAACGTTTCAAAACTGTTCATACGTTGTCTTGAAATATAAGAATCCTAATTCTGGGATAGAATTAGAGTAATAATTTCACCTTCCAGTACCATAATCATCTAAATATTGATCGTTTATGCTTCATTCTTACTGGGTAGACATACCCAGTAAGCCATATTTTGTAAATGTTCATGACTTTCAATTGACATGTTTTCAACATTTACTGCTAAATTAGTTTTGAACTACTTATTACTTTTCACTATAAGCAATATTTTCAGAAGTTTCAACATTTCAAAATTTTGATCTCAATCTGGAGTTCAGTACCTTTAAAGTGTGATAAACCATAATGCGCCTTGAGCTATTTGTACTTTTTCATACAGTCTTTATCCTGTAAACAGTTGTTTTGTTATTCATACTAGCATAATCATTTAACTCAAATGTCATAATTTGTTTTATTAGTCTACACGTTTAGGTTATAATTGAAATTCTTTCTTTTCCGTATGAAATAATTATGGTTTTGAAATATAAACTATTTGATTTACAAAGCGTGATAAAGTCTTAAGCCATTTACAGCTGGAATTTCGATCTGCTTATCTGCCACTTTACTAGAATGTCGATCTGCTTATCTGACATTTTACTAGAATGTCGATCTGCTTATCTGCCATTTTACTAGAACTTCAATCTGCTTATCTGCCATTTTGCTAGAAATTCAATCTGCTTATCTGACATTTTACTAGAACTTCAATCTGCTTATCGTCCATTTTACTAGAACTTCAATCTGCTTATCTGCCATTTTACTAGAACTTCAATCTGCTTATCTGCCATTTTACTAGAACTTCAATCTACTTATCTGCCATTTTACTAGAACTTCAATCTGCTTATCTTCAATTTTGCTAGAATGTCGATCTGCTTATCCAACACTTTAGTAGAACCTTCCATTTTACTAGAATTTCGATCTGCTTATCTTCCCTTTTTACTAGAATTTCGATCTGCTTATCTGCCATTTTACTTGAATATCGATCTGCTCATATGCCATTTAACTTGAATCTCGATCTGCTTATCTTCCATTTTACTACAATTTCGATCTGCTTATCTGTCATTTTATTTGTATATCGATCTACTTATCTGCCATTTAACTTGAATCTCGATCTGCTTATATGCCATTTTACTTGAATATCGATCTGCTTATTTGCCATTTTACTTGAATCTCGATCTGTTTATCTGCCATTTTACTTGAATCTCGATCTGCTTATCTGCCATTTTACTTGAATCTAAATATGCTTATCTGCCATTTTACTTGAATCTCAATCTGCTTATCTGCCATTTTACTTGAATCTAGATCTGCTTATCTGTCATTTTACTTGAATCTCAATCTGCTTATCTGCCATGTTAATGAATCTCAATCTGCTTATATGCCATTTTACTTGCATTACAATCTGCTTATTTGCCATTTTAATTGAATTTCGATCTGCTTATCTGCCATTTTACTTGAATCTCAATCTGCTTATCCATATGGCACAATGGTCCTCATGCAAAAAAACAGGAGAGACAGGGGAGACAATGTACCACTGTTTAAGCCGTACTAATTGTTGACTAATTTGATTGTTATCTGCTCTTGTTATCATTTTGCTAATTGGCGGAAATTACCGGACATTTGTGTACATTCGGTATGTATACATCGATAGTGCGGCCGGAGGGCAGTAGAGAGATACACAGGGTACTTCAACATGGGATTATAGGGTAATAAAACTAGGGTGTTATGATATCGATATTTTTATTCAATTTACCAATAAATAGTCGAGCCGGGTTTTTTCATCATTATCAATTTCATATAATACATGTACATTGTTACAGACATGGAGCTCTTTTTTTTTTGTTATTATTCATAACGAAATAATACTGTCAATATTGTATATATAATTATTCGTTCCTCCATAAGTGTGTTTCCTCTTTGCAATAGAGAGCATCAATTAACAAATTAGATCCATCAATTATGGTTTTATTTTGTTAAAAAAAAAGTCGAAAACATTGCAAAAATAATTCAAATATCTCGTAACGAGCAATCTCAATTATTCTAACACCGTTTTCAAATATGTGTGAACTCGTGTGTTTAGTCCATTTGTAAATATGGCTGAGCCTAATAGAATTAACCTCCCGTTCTAGAAAATATGAAAAATAATTCGGAAAAACTAGACTTATAGAAATTAAATTTAATACCGTTAAAATATCATTAAAAACTAGGTGTAGATCCTATATGATAAATATATATTTTTTAGTATATTTGTTTAGGGCAATTACACAACCTTATTATTTGAGTGGGGGTAATGCCTATTAAAGTTTAGTTAATAAAAGTCTACTTTTTTTTCGTGTAATGGATCAGTTCAATGATTTTTTCTTTTTTACGCAATTTTGTACTAACTCCTAATTTTTTTAATATGAGCTTGAGCTCAGGGATGCTTGATTCGTTGAGGCTTTTCCCAGAACTGTCCTGATTATCCTGTACTCCGCGGTAATCGACTTCTGCCTGTTTAAGTTCATCCTGAATTTTCCGTTTTTTGTTTTTATTCATTTCCGCAGTCTGAACAGTCCAGTAATTGGAATCGCGTTTATTGTACCTTCTTTTGTTTCGTGATATTTTCGATAAATGTCCGATTTCCATTCTTTTTCTGACTAAAAGGGCATCTTTGGTTGCATCATGTTTATTGGTTTTTGTCTGGTGAATTTGTTTAATAATGTCATTTGTTTTTTCTACACCTTGGCCTGAAAAATTGGCTAAAGTTCCATAACGGCTAATGAAGAAGGGAATGTGGTACAATAGCACGTGCAAGTAAGGCGTTATGTTTTTTGGGTGATAGCCTTCTCGTTTGTTCTGTCCAATTTCCAAAAACTGCGTAATAAACTTATGCACCGTAGTGAAAACAGATTCTTCACTGTATCTTCTCGATTCTTTGGCGGTGATTTCTTCAACAATCTGTAATTCAATGCAGATTAAAACAAAATATCACTTCCTGAGCATTTGTCCGAAATTCAATGAGTAGTTTGCACCTGACGGTATAGTTGTATTCACAGTTGTTTTGGTAATTATCACCTTTAACACATCATCCGGATTAATGTCAATTATCGCGTTATATACATAACGTTGATTAGCGCCAATCAACGTCCCTTTGATGAAATTAGTTATACGAATTAAACCAATTTTAAACATATCAAATTGAACAGTTTGACAAACAAACTTTGATAGAATCCTTAAACTTAAAATGAGGTATGACAAATTATTAAACAACGTTAAATGCAATTTTAAACATATCAAATTGAACAGTTTGACAAACAAACTTTGATAGAATTCTTACATTTACAATGAGTTATGACAAATTATTAAACGTTTTAATTTCATTCATGAATTTGGACAAGTCATACAATATGCATGGATACCGATCACCTTATGGTTTTATTTAACAATTGAATAGTTATAACAATCATCCATTTTATTTAGATAAGATAATATTAACAAATGTTGAAATTTATCCGTTCTGACTATACAAGCATCGAATTTAGGTAAAGGGCATTACATGCTGATATATATGTAAGATAACGCAATATACACAGTCTGCACAGCGGGGTTAATAAATAGATTATTACCCCATCATAAATCGTCCGGCAATGGTCGGTAATTATCGGAAGCTTTCGCTAGTAATCACGGAAACGTAAATGTTACCCTAAAACGTTAGTAGTACTTGTAGAAAATGGTAAAAAGGACCAAAATTTTATTACTTTATTTTAATAAAATATATGTCAAATAAAAGGTAAATGAATTTACTACATTAAGCCGTAAGTGCCCTGTTAATTTTTTATTTCTAAAAAAAGATATTTACTAAAGAACGTGTGAAAATTAGCGGAAAAATACCGTTTTCTTACCGGTTTATATGCAATAAAGAGGGAATTTAGGGTGACTGTATTCAAAGTTAAAAAGGACCAAAATATTATTAATATAAATCAAATAAAAAAATATATTTATATTCGGGAGATATTTGTCTTGAAAACTTGTTAAGTGCCTTTTTAAATTTTTGCAAAATAAAATTGTTATTGAGTAAAAACTAAAAAGTTGCTCTATAATCCCATGTAATTTAAGTTATCGATTTTTATAGTCGCTGATTCTCATAGTTGGATATGTGACATTTTACTTGAATTTAGATCTGCTTAGCTGCCATTTTACTTGAATCTCGATCTGCTTATCTGCCATTTAACTTGAATCTCAATCTCCCAATGTGTTACCTAACGAGAGTCTCGTTATTCTTCCATTTTGGTAACTTCTATAACGAGAATCATCTCATTCTGTTGTACTGAGAGTCTTCGTTATGTTATTCTTCCATTTTGGTAACTTGCATAACTAGAATCATCTCATTCTGTTGTACTGAGAGTCTTCGTTATGTTATTCTTCCATTTTTATAACTTCTATAACGAGAATCATCTCATTTTGCTGTACTGGGAATCTTCGTTGAGTTATTGTTCCATTTTTATAACTTGCATAACGAGAATCATCACATTCTGCTGTTCTGATAGTCTTCGTTTTGTTATTCTTCTATTTTGATTACTTGCATAACGAGAATCATGTCATTCTGCTGTATTGAGAATCTTCGTTTTGTTATTATTCCGTTTTGGTAACTTGCATAACGAGAATCATCTCATTCTGCTGTTCTGATAGTCTTCGTTTTGTTATTCTTCCATTTTGATAACTTGCATAACGAGAATCATCTCATTATGTTGTATTGATAATCTTCGTTTTGTTCTTCTTCCATTTTGATAACTTGCATAACGAGAATCATCTCATTCTGCTGTATTGAGAATCTTCGTTTTGTTATTATTCCATTTTGGTAACTTACATAACGAGAATCATCTCATTCTGCTGTACTGAAAATCTTCGTTCTGTTATTCTTCGATTTGTATAGCTTGCATAACGAGAAACCATCACATTCTGCTGTACTGAGAGTATTCGGTTCGTTATTCTTCCATTTTGGTAACTTGTATAAAGAGAATCATCACATTCTGCTGTACTGAGAATCTTCGGTTTGTTATTCTTCCATTTTTTTAACTTGCATAACGAGATTCATCTCATTCTGCTGTACTGAGAGTCTTCGTTTATTTTCCTTTCATTTTGATAACTTGCATAACGAGAACCATCACATTCTGCTGTACTGAGAATCTTCGTTCTATTATTCTTCCATTTTAGTAACTTCATAACGAGAATCATCTCATGTTACTGTTCTGTAAGTTTTCTATCCAACTGAATGAAAATATCGTTCGGTAAATGTTATGGATCCATATTGATATTGATTAACATAATTCTCTCGAACACTGCCATGAATAATGCAGAGCAAGATCAGACTGTGTGAATGCGCTGGTTGATCTTGATATACACTGATTGTAAATTCCTTACGATTGATTTTCGCGTAGCTTTGCTCATTTTATCTTTACAGATTATCGTGGCGAGATGTACAATACATACTTATACTAACGTCTTCATTAGATGGTTTGAAGACGACCAGGCCATCCTCAACGAATGCTGCCGGACTTAAATGTGAGTCTACTTATATATTAGGGGTAACTTTTCTCGAATGCATTTTAAATCTTTGTTTCGGGACTTGCACTTTGTCGGAATGGAATTGTCTATGCAAGACAAACGGAACCATTGCAAATTAAATAGTACTACAACAACAACAATAACAAAAACAACATCAACAAAATCATAACAAGTACTACTACTACTACTACTTCTACTACTACTACAACTACTACTACTGCTACTTCCATAACTACTACTTCTGCTACTACTACTGCTACGTTTATTACTTCTACTACTACAACTACTACTACAAGTAGTTTACTACTACACTACTACTTCTTCTACTACAACTGCCACTAGTAGCACTACTACTACTACTACTACTACTACTACTACTACTACTACTTCTTCTACTACTTCTGCTACTACAACTACTACTACTGCTACAACTACAACTACTATTACTTCTACTACTACTACTACTATTACTTCTTCTACTACTACTACTTCTACTACTTATATTATACTATTACTATTTATACTACTCTTACTACTACAACTACTACATCTACTACTACTAATATTACTACAACTACTACTACTACTACTTCTTCTACTACAACTACTACTACTACTACTACTACTACTACTACTACTACTTCTGCTACACCTTCTTCAAAAAGTGTTATTACTGCTTCTTCTACTACTTCTACTACTACTACAACTATTTTTACTACTACTACTACTATTACTACTACATTGCACCAAATACTTTTTAAAATGGAATAATCGTTTTCTCTCTTCGGCGTTCAGGGCTGTGGGGATTTCATATCGACTCGCTTGTGTCAGCATAAATGGACATGTAGTACTGGTAACTAACCCAGGAAACGCCGTGATATAACTATAGTATTTGTTGAAAGCGACGTAAATACCAAACAAACATTCATATCTCCAGTTTTTCATATGTCCCCTCGTTGACTCATCAGTACATGGATATGAAATGGGTTTTGCCGAAAAGCACTTCACCAAAGCCGCCGGTAGTCGGGGTCGTCATGATTTACCTTGTTTCCCCAATTGTTGCTGAATCTCGCGTGAAGAAGGCTAGAGATTCGTCAGGCGATTTAGGTCTTGGTGCATATGCGCACACTGGAATCACTGTCCGCACGCATATAAAACCGATCTAATCCTAACGTATGACACCTTTTATTACGAATTTGTAACAAGAACTGATTTTATTTTCAGATAATGCACACTTTGGGTATGGTATGATGAATGCTACAGGATTCGCTGTAACCGCAGAAACTTGGACACCTGTATCAGCACAAATAGCATCTGCGTACCACTCTAAATCCATTTTAAGGTAATGCATCCCATGACTACAGAGTAATGGTATTGTACACATGGTTTCAAAGTAATGGTAATACATCACATGAAATCAGATTAAAAGTAATGCATCACATGAAATCAGATTTAAAGTAATACATCACATGAAATAAATAATCGAAATGCATCACATTCAATCAAAATTAGTTTAAATACAGCAAATACTTCAAAGGAATGGTATTGTATCACATGAATTCAAAGTTATGATAATAAACCACATGAGTTCAACGTTATGATAATGCATCACATGACTCCAAAGGAATGATAATACATCACATGACTCAAAAGTGATGATGATGCATCACATGACTTCAAAGTTATGATAATGCATCACATGGCTCAAAAGTTATGATAATGCACCTCATGACTTCAAAGTTATGAAAATGTATCACGTGACTCAAAAGTAATGGCATTGCATCACATGACTTGAAAGTATTGATAAAACATCAAATTACTTCCAATTTAGCTAAATGCATTACATGACTTCTTTCTCAATGTTATGCTCCAGATTAATTCATATTTAAGGTAATGCATCACATGGCTTGGCATTAATGGTAATAGATCACATGACTTCAACGCAATGGTAATAGATCACATGACTTCAACGCAATGGTAATAGATCACATGACTTCAAATTTAAGGTAATGCATCACTTCAAGGTATTGCTAATACATCACATGACTTCTAATTTAAGAAAATGCAATTTACATTAGAAAAACCAACATTGTAGACTCTGCGTAAAGTATCGACCCGGATCAGCCTAAGCATTCCGCGCAGGCAAAACCGGACGGACACTTTTCGCCTCCTGTGAATTTTCTGTTTCAGGAAGCATTGCTCTATACCTCTATTCCGTTGAGACTGAATATGTGTGGGCCCGGATTAACCTGTGCAGACTGCCTAGGCCGATCTGGATCGATATATTACGCAGAGTCAATAATGTTGGTTTTCTCGCGGCACGGCTCATTTGTCCGTATCTTTTTCTCCTATTTCTTCTTCTTCGTCTTGCACTTTGGAAAATAGTTTTCTTTTGAGATAATGGATTGACTAAAAAAGTATTATTATGTGTTCATCATAACAATTTATGTTTTAAATGTGTTTTCCTTCATCATAATCGATATGGCAAAATTCACAAAGTTCCAATATAATTAAATATTTTTCAATTAAAAACATATTTCTACTACATGCAAAATTAAACGATATTTGTCGAAGATTAAGACCCAGATAGGCCACATATTGAGTATTCAAACAAATATACTCCATAGATATAAATGTTTTAGCAAACAAATAAAGAAAGTCATGACATTATCGGTAAGATAGCAAGTTTAATCATTACCATAAATGTTACAATCCATACTTCCGCGATGGTGAAGAGTGGGTGAAAAGGTGTCCATTGTAATAATAAATATTCGATATCAAACCGCAAATCAACAAATATTTTCATTAACGCCTTGTTAGAAAGTGTTTATATTCTAGTTTTCATCTAAATGTTTTTAAACAGTGTTAACGTCTACAAACTGAAGATGATTCTATTAAAAGTATGAGGATAATGGCGTCCTACAACATAGTATGTGATATATGTAGCTGTATTTGCTGATTCTTAATTCGTAATGGAACACATGAAATCAGATTTAAAGTAATGCATCACATGCAATCAAATTTAAAGTAATGCATCACATGAAATCAGATTTAAAGTAATGCATCACATGAAATAAATCATGGAAATGCATCACATTAAATCAAAATTAGTTCTAATAAAGCAAATTAATAAATCCGTAGTTTAATCATGAAAAATCTGTTTCAGACTCACATCAAAACCGAGAGCAAGGAGGCCAAGTGCGCATCTAGTCAAATTTGAAGTTAACACTTGTGGACATCTAAACACATGCATACTTTCAGTAGAGCACGTGGTTATCAATATATACAGCTACAAGAGAACGCCTGTTAGCATTACAGCTGCAATCCCCATCGGGTTCACGCTCGTACATTCTAAGTGATGCCATGGGAACGCTATCCTTAAACAGAACCAAGAAATATGTTCTCAGGACTTGGAATTTTACATCTGTACAGTTTTGGGGGGAAAATCCTGTAGGGAATTGGTCTCTAATCATGACACAGTATGACAAAACGGCAAATAAAAGTTGTAAGTATATGTAGAATAAACATACGCCGATATTCTCTTTGCTTCGAATATATTAACAAAAGACGTACTTACACATCAAACTTTAACCGGAACAGACTTGTCGTCCATTAGTCGAACCTTCGCCTTCTCGCAGTCACTTTTGACCAACATTGTGGATTATGCGTAAAGTATCGACCCGGACAGGCACTTTTCGCCTCCTGTGGATTTTCTGATTCAGGAATCATTACTCTATACCTTTATCCCCCTGAGACGGAATGTGTCGGCCCGAATTAACCTGCGTAGACTGTGCAGGCTGATCTGCGTCGAAGCATTACGCAGCATATAATGTTTGTTTCTCGTGGAATGGCTCATATGCAAATAATAAATACACTGAACTCGAGTTATACGATATATTCGAATTAGCACATGTTTGAGTTATCGCAAGTTCCTAATAATTGGATAATTTACATCTTTGACAGATAAAAAGTTGATTTGAACCTGTTCTTATTTCTGTTTACAGACAAACATGCATCGGTTAGGAATGCCACATTATACATTTATGGTACATCAGATACCAAGGTATTATTTAATGGATTTAAAAAGCAAGATAACTCGGACAACGAAGAATCGACAGAGGACGATATCTTAGACATACTAAAGAAACAACACGAGTTTGTTTATAATGCGGTTATAGAGGGAGACACTGAAAACATCATGGAGGACGGTTCGGGGAAACATTTTAATTATTTGATTTCAATGGTAGTGGTCATTGCTCCTCTTGTGTTCCTTGTATATGCATATTTTAAACGATGTTTGGATAAGCGGCAACGTATTCCAACTGTTCCAATTATAACGGAAAAGCAGGACAAGATGGAGCTTTCCCCAATGATGTCATAGTAACCGTTTACTTGATAAAGACAACACAAACCGCATTTAGCGTCAGTGCAACATACGTAATTGGAGCTCGCCTATGGGAAATTGTTCGAGTTGGCATTTCAGAACAGTCTAACTTTAAATCAGCCCGTAGCAAGATATTTGCCTCGTTACAGAAGCTTCTAACCAACTAATATATATTAAATACGCTTTAGAAACAAGAAATAACTACATTAAAACATGATTAGACTACATTTACTGATTACTTTGTTATATTGTTTACATATTTTCAATCTTTCTTCCATAAACACTTTGCTTATTGTTGTTTAAGAAAGATGACATGTCATGTAAATATATGTTAAATTGTGTTTCATGACTAGAAGCTGAATTAGCTTATGTCAATGCAATTTTATCTTGTCTATAAGTAATATGTGAACAGATGCACATGCTGATCTGTATCTACACTGTTCACAAATAGTGTATATTAACGCATATATTGTCTTGAACCAAACGAAATCGAAGTTACTTCTGTCACGGTTTTGAGTAACCTGTCAACAGATACATGTATACTTTATGCGTTATCAATATTAAATAAAATCATCACATTTGACAATAATGAACAAGCCTGAATAAAAGTATGGTAGCATTAGATTAGTGTGTTTGATGCTTCTGCATCAGTACTCAGAACCAAGAACCAACAACGAGAAATCAGAGATAATGTTAAAGATCTCCAGGGCAGAATCCTTACTTTGGACAACAATAATAACGACCTTATGAATAAATATTAAAACCTCGAAGGACAGTCCAGAAGATAAAATCATAAATGTTATAATATGCGCGAAGATCAAGGGGAAACATGAAATGACACTGAAAAGAAAGTGAGGGATTATATATCCAATGACCTTGGACTCGATAGTGATCGTGATAGCATTGAACCAAGACCTATCATTGTACAAGTTTCATTCTACAAACACAAAGATCGTATACTACAAACAAATAAACACATGATAAAGTCATATCGTCAATCTAGCAATAATGCCTCAAGTGCAGGGCCCGAACGTATCGCAGAGCATTTTCCGGAACGTCTTAGACAGCAACGAAGTTTATTATACCCGTTCCTGCAAGAAGCTTACAATGGGCGAGTTCAGATGGGCTTCTCTGTGATAGAGAACTGTACGTCATGTCTAAAAAAAAATCAGAAAAAATGCGTAGAAATGCTTTCCATTTGAACGGTGTTCCCTCGTCTTAGGTCAAAGGGAAGAAATTCGGATTGGAGCGCCGGGCAGACAATGTTGTGCATGCGATTTCAGATGAATTCATGAGACTGAAGTGGTCTCCCATTGGACAATAATGATATTGTTGAAAGTTGAAAGTGTTTTTAATAAAGTTGAATACCCTCTGACTGATTTATAACCAAAACATTGTTTGCTTTGAGCTTTATTGACACTAACAGATTTCCGTCGCTTGCTGCAGCATCGATGGTCGCCATTTTGAAACGCTAGTAACCCCAGGCTTGAGGTGGGTTACTCGGATTCGGGTCAAAAGGTCAAAATGACGTCACTAAGGTTAAAAGTATCACGGTTCAGATGGATTCCGAGTGCACTCGGGTTGTTCTCGGATCCCATATGAACTCGCCCAATGGTGGTACACGGGACAAAAGTCAATGCGACATGCGTCATTCGTCTTCCACCAATTGGCTAAGTCTATGTGGAAAAGCAGCCAGTTGCTTGGGAAGATTGTTGTGTGGAGTACTGGTGTGAGCAAACCAGGAAATGCATGAGTAGGTGAACTGGCCGCCGTGATATAACTGAGAAATTGTTAAAAACGGCGTTAAACCCCAATCAATTAATCAATCAATGGTACACGGGCTAATTTTAGAACAGAACAGAACAGAACTTTATTACATCTCTCGGTACATACAGTACAACATGAGGAAATGGTATAATTACAAGAGATCTATTTAAATACTATCACGTGATCTATTTAAATACTATCACGTGATCACATATTTCATTTTTGCCTAAAGGGACGATTGTACTCAGTCTTCCATGGATAATCTGCTTATGAGAGGCAGGGTATTCATGGCTAACCATGTACACAAATATAAATTTAAGTCGGGGTTTCCATTGGAGCGAAAATAACATACAATAAAGATCATTCTTTAGTTTCGGAACGAAAAGGTAAAGAAAAGAAAAACATTGTGGAAAGGAGACAAACTGCAACATGTAGTTAAATTTCTTTCCTTTTCCAATGCCTTTCATTATATCTAGGAAGGAAGAATAAAAGTAATATCAGATGTGAGGTGATTAGCTTTCAAATACTTTTCCATTTGTTTTCAATTGGGAATAGTTGTTTAAATTGATATTAAAGTTACATCAGCAGTGGGAAATTTATATGTACATACTTACAAGTAGAAACATATGCTTCATGAAAAATGATATTATACTATACAGACACAAGAAAACTACTAAGCATTTAAATGTAGAGCAGTTCAAATTTAAAACATAAAACTTGTTTGTAGTAAAGAAACAGTGGTCAATTTCTAACTCGATTCGCAATCTTGACTTCCAAGTCTAAAGCTAAGCATGCATTACGGTTCAACACTCGGTCCCGGACTATCACGGATAAAACATGTCGGATTACGTCATAGCCAATACGATAAGATGTGTAATGACGGGCAATTATTTATTTTTGACGACAATCAGAAAAGGCTGGTTCCTTATCAAACACGAGACTAGCTGTCAGGCCGAGGTCCAATTGCAACTTGTACGCAAGATTTAGAGACGTTTGATGAAGTTAGATTGAATATTGAGGGGCTCTCAAAATACCAGAATGATATACGTTTTCAATAATATTGTTCACATTTTGACATAATCAGCTTTTGTGAAACGTGGAGTACTGATAGTTTCCAGGTTACACCAAGTATGATTGTATACGTAATAAGAAACGCTCTGCCAAGAGACGTTCGGGAGGTGTATCCGTCTTCATTAAAAACGAGCTACTAAGTGTTTTAATGTTTCATCCAAAATTCGAACATTATGATGATTGTGTTATGTTGTACCTTTAATGTGATCAGGTTTTGAATGTAATGAGTGATATTGTATTTGTATTTACATATGTATCTCCAGAATATTCACGTATATACTATAACGGGAAGACAATGGCATTGAGCTTCTAAATGACAAAAAATGCATACTATTCTTTGTCCTAATGTTATTATCTTTATCGCCGGAGATCTTAATGCAAGGACAAAAGATTTTAATGACTTAATTTTACATGATAACTTAAGGCATGTTTTTGATGATGATAAACAGTATCCATCGAACCATTTTAGTAAACCTAGAATTGCTATGGATACTGTAAACAATTGTTTTGGTATATCTTTGATTGAGCTCTGCTTTACTTTTGAGTTATATTTTTTAAATGGAGGGTTTTCTGGTAACTCATTGGGCTATCTATCATATCATTGTCCTATAAAATGTATCTTCAGACATTGCAACAGCACGTTCTGGGTCAGAATGCACATTAACAGCCCGGAAACGCGCATACTGAGCCATTTTATAGTACATTTATTCAGTAATTTGATGACTTGTATAATACCTACATTGTTAATAATGCTTCTGTTTTACCCCATTTGACTGATTTTATTAAAATGTATCAACTGTCTGCCGAAACAATGAGGTGTGACTAGAAAACAGCCTGTCTGGTAGGACCGAGATTGCACCAATGCCAGACAATTGAATATTAGAGCTCTTAGACTATTTAGATTAACTTACTATAACTGTGATCTTGAAATCTACACATTTCATAGAAATAGATTTAAGATTTTATGTAGAGATAGAAAACTTATTATAAAACAGAGGAAAAGAACGGAACTTAATAATTGTTAAAATGACGCCGAAAAATTCTGGTCTCTTCTAAAATCCGCTAATAATACATTGCTAATGCAGAATATAATTCCTTCTGCAGAGTTATCCGATCATTTCAAATCATTATTAAACCCAGATATTATCTCTCATACTTTGAATTCAACTTGTATTGAAAATATTATAAATTAAACTTAATGAGTCTATAACGGGGGGGGGGGGGGGGGGGGGGGGGGCGTTGTTAAAATCGTAAAATCCTTAGAAATTAACAAATTCCCTAGCTCCGATGGCATATGTTTGGAAATCTATATACATACTCTGAAGGATATTATGCATTTTCTTCAAAAGCTGTTCAATGAAATTCTTGATTGTTCAGATTTTCCGAGAGAATGGAGTCGTAGTATTATTACTTCACTTCACAAGAAAGGCTGTTTAGCAGATCCGAATAATGATCGAGGAATCTCATTTATATACTTTATTTGTAAATGTTCATACATGTTCTCAACTCTAGATTGTCAAAATGGTGCGAGTCTAACAATATTATAGACGAGTCACAAGCAGGTTTTCATAAAAAGTATTCAACTATAGATAATATTTTCAGTATGATGTCATTAGTACAGAAATATTTATCAAAGAGGCGTGGCATATTCTATTGCATATTTATAAAATTTTCATAGGCTTTTGACAGTATACGCCATGATAAACTTTGGGATGCTATGCAGAGAAAGGGTATGAGTGGAAAGTCTTTAAATATATATAAGTCTATGCATACATAGTAAACTGAAGTATTGTGTTAAAATTAATGATAACTTGACACAATACTTTGATTGTACGATAGGCACACGCCAAGGATGTGTCGGGAGTCCACAAATGTTATCTATATTCATAAATTATTTGATTTCATACACAATAATGAACATGAAATATTTGTGTATAATGATATTAATGATTTAAGTGTTTTATAATTTGCCGATGATGTATTTTTTTTATTAAACTGTTGTTTTAATAACAAAGGCAAATAAACCGAATAGATACATTCAGTAGAAGAGTAGGTCTCGAAATTAATATTGATAAAAGTAAAATGCTTGTTTTTAGAAATGGAGGAGTCTTGAAAAGGTCCGAAAAATGGTTAAACTGAAAATATGTTATCGTTACTTGCTCGATACTTGTCGCAAACGCACCAGGGTATATTTTCCTGAAGCGTCGGTCACTTGTTAAGATTTTGCTTCTGCGCAGATTTTATAAGCAACATTGTTTAATATCTGGGTTCAATACCCGGTTGGGTCATACCAAAGACTTTAAAAAATGGAAGTAATGGCTGCCTTCCTTGGCGCTCAGCGTTTCGGGGTTAGCATTACGGCTGACTGGCCGGGGTCGGGATAAATGGACCAAGTCTTTGCTGAGACTGTGGATGCACAAGCTCAAATGAGTCGTCTTTGTTCGCAGATGTATTACCCCGTTTCCGAATACAGCAAATCAATCAACATTATGGGAATCTCTATACATTAGGGATGGGAACGAATACTGAAAACAATATTCGAATATTCGTTTTACTTATTCGAATATATTCAATATATTCGTTTAAAGATGTTGAGCGGAAAAGACGTACTGCTATGTTAAATATGATGTATTCAATTGTTGCAATAGCTGTCTATGATGTAAACATCGACTAGGTTTTGGTTAAGCTGGGAGGGTTTTACGGAACTTGACTATATGCAGACACTGACTGTGACCGTTTATAAATGTGTGTTTGTTAAAACATATCGAACAAACCGGTCGTCAATATGATGTCTGGTTACACATGATAAGAACTCGGTTAAACGTACGCGTGACAATTATCGATTTTATAATTAATACTTAAGGTTTGACATACGTTGTAAAAACACAACAAACGAAACATACACACTCATTATCACTTCACCCTTAATCATGATTAGCTCCAACTCATGACCTCTGTAAGAATGTTACTAATAATTTTTGGTCGTAAACTGAAAACGAATATTCTTATTCGAAAACAGTTTTCGAATATTCGTCATTTTTCGAATATTCGAATATTCGTTCTCATCCCTAATATAAATAAAGGTACAAGTAATGAACACAAATTAAAAACATTGTGTCAAAAAAAGAAATTGCACCGGTGCACCAAGCTCTCGGTGCACCAAGCCCCAAGTTAAGATTTCGAGAGAAGATTATAAGAGAAGAACACCATCAAGATAAATACTAGCAATGGATAAAATAACGTGTTCTCAATGTGCTGAAACGTTTGCTAGTCTATATAGTAGAATGTGTCATATGCAACGAATGTACGCTTCTTCGGACAGTAAACCGTTTTCTTTGAGCACAACAACACAAAGAGCTACATAAATTGGCTTCAATGCTTCTCTTGATATTAATAATGAAAATACAGACAATTTGTACCTCAAAAGCTTTAAAACATATCAAAACAGTAACTTTGTATTCAAACATCCATTCACGTGTATGGTCAGTAGAACCACCTCCTGCGGGAAGACGACTTAAACAGAACCGGGTATACCAGGGTAGAATATATACAGGGAATTCCTCACCACCTAGAGAATGACACCTATTTAAACCCCAATGTGACCAATCTTATTATTGTGGACGATCAACAAAGACCCGATTTCATACTATGGAACGCCGGCACTGTCTTTAGAAGTGATGAAACTCCATTATTATGTCTGTTTGTTATTACATTATGTACAACGATCTTTACATGTTGTGCAAACATATTTATATTATGTCAGTATATGGTTATGTGTTGTGGTTTTGTACTTATATTCTGACAGTTTTTATTATATTATGTCGGTACATCTTTACATTATGTAGATACATCTTTATATTATGTCGGTACATCTTTACATTATGTAGATACATCTTTATATTATGTAGATACATCTTTATATTATGTAGATACATCTTTATATTATGTAGATACATCTTTATATTATGTAGATACATCTTTATGTCATGTGCTTGCTTTATTATATTATGTCCATACTTTATTATATTATGTGGATACATCTTTACATTATGTAGATACATCTTTATATTATGTGGATACATCTTTATAGTATGTGGATACATCTTTATATTATGTAGATACATCTTTATCTTATGTAGATACATCTTTACATTATGTAGGTACATCATTACATTATGTAGATACATCTTTATATTATGTCCATACTTTATTATATTATGTGGATACATCTTTATATTATGTAGATACATCTTTATATTATGTAGATACATCTTTATATTATGTAGATACATCTTTATATTATGTAGGTACATCATTACATTATGTAGATACATCTTTATATTATGTAGATACTTTATTGTGCGCTGTGTTTACTTTATTACATTATGTCCATACTTTATTACATTATGTCCATACGTTTTTACATTATGTGCATACTTTAGTATAGTGTGTGCACAAATTATTATATATTATTTCGCCTCACACGAAATTCTAGCAATTTCATTGGTTAAAGCGTGTCACGTGCAAAAATATATATTTCTATAGGGGGTGAGTAAATTCCATAGGGGGTGAGTAAAGTAAAAAAGTCAGTTCAAAGGTTGGATTTCGTAAAGTGGCTCTCAAATGTTACCAGTTATCCAGAAAGAAATGAAATGAATTGAAATAAATATGTTCATGTTGAACCGGTGTATTTTTTTAAATAATATATCTATTCCAATTCTTTAATCCATATTGATATATCTTTTACTCATGACGTCATATTATGCTACCAACACATATCAACACGTTACAGTATAGTTCAGTTTAAAGTGGTCGACGAAATAAATACATTATTGGGTTTGTTACTGACCCACTACGGAAATATAGTGGGTCTGTTGGACTATGTGCGACTTATTTTTCGATCCAACATGACAAATGTTTGAACAAGAACTGAATTTGATGGAAATTAATGTTCTTATGAATTTCAATGCATATTTGAACATACATTGAACCTCTGAAGTGTTCAGAGTCTTTTGAAACTTGACCTTGTGATCTAGTTTCTGACTCCACATACATGTAATCGCGTTTATAGATTGACCTAGATTTGATGACGATAAATATTCATAAAGATACGGATTTGATATAAAATATGTTCTCTACAGTTCTCTACAGTTTCCATAAGGAATTTGAGACGAACACAGTTTATTTAAGGTACCTAGATAACTAGTAATTTAAATGATGTCCAGTACATACACAATATAAGTCTAAGGGGACATAACTCTTTGTGTTTTAAAGCAATCTTTGTTTCACTTGCCGTCTAGCCTTTCAATATGTAGGTTAACATTTCCATACAGTTTTAATCAAATCCATCCACCAATGCCTTAAATATGGCACAGGACGACAGACGAACGGACGGACGGACAGACGGACGGACGGACGGACGGACGAACGGAAGGTAAACCAAAAACACACCCCATTCATATTTGCCCATGATTAACAAAGTAGTAGATAATGTCCATGCAATATTATATTGTTTAGTTAGTTGTTTTTCTTATATTCTGTCGTGACGTTATTACATCTTGTGCTATCTGTGGTAACTTTATATGATGTGCAAACGTTGTTATATGTTGTGGATAGTTTAAGCAGGGTGATATTCCGCCTTGACACCGGAAATTAAAGCGCGAATGTACGGAATGTGACGGTAATGTGATCCGTAAAGCAAACAATTAAAATGGCGTCGCCGTGGCAACAGGCCTCCTTGGCCAATCTTTTTCAATCTATTAAACTAGGAGAGTTATTGAAAATATAAATATGTATCTACATAATATAAAGATGTATTTACATAATATAACGATGTATCCACATAATATAAAGATGTATCTACATAATGTAAAGATGTATCCACATAATATAATAAAGTATGGACATAATGTAAAGATGTATCTACATAATACAAAGATGTATCTACATAATATAAAGATGTATCTACATAATATAAAGATGTATCTACATAATATAAAGATGTATCCACATAATATAAAGATGTATCTACATAATGTAAAGATGTATCCACATAATATAATAAAGTATGGACATAATATAATAAAGCAAGCACATGATATAAAGATGTATCTACATAATATAATGATGTATCTACATAATATAAAGATGTATCTACATAATATAAAGATGTACCGACATAATATAAAGATGTATCTACATAATATAAAGATGTATCTACATAATGTAAAGATGTACCGACATAATATAAAGATGTATCTACATAATGTAAAGATGTAACTACATAATATAATAAAAACTGTCAGAATATAAGTACAAAACCACAACACATAACCATATACTGACATTATATAAATATGTTTGCACAACATGTAAAGATCGATGTACATAATGTAATAACAAACAGACATAATAATGGAGTTTCATCACGTCTAAAGACAGTGCCGGCGTTAGACAGTGGTGCAGAGGTAGAGCGTCGGCCTCTCGTATCAAAGGTCCCTGGTTCGAGTCCCGTGATGAGCGGGTCCTGACTTTGGGATTTTTCCACACAAACGGCGCGAGTACTGGTGATGTCTCCAGGAAGCAGACATCGAGCGTGATTAATCTAAGCCCAAGGCTTGTTTCGCAATCGATGTAAAATAAATAAGTTTAAACTAGTGCCGGCGTTCCATACCCGAGGATTATGGACCTTTTTACGGAGGGGTCTCACCTTGGAAATTTATCCATCATGGCACTAAATCAAAATATATACTTTAGTAAATCCAACTCAGCGAAGAAATTTCCAATATTTAGACTTTTTGAAAAATCCAATCGACCAACAACCCGTCATGGACTTAGCGCGACACGTGTGATGGAAAGGCGGGCTATCTAATGAGTCGTTTTCAAGAAGCTCCGAGTCAACCATACGGTTACCTTCTTGTGGATTTGAAACCAGACCCTCCAGAATATAATCGTTTAATAGATCCGATTCACAATAATCCGTCTGAACCGTCCTATGTTATACGAGAACCAAACCTAACCACACCCCGGTAGAGTATATAGAAAATGATTCCCAGCCTCGATTCTTAATCCAGTCTAGACATGCCCGTTGCGACGATTGTGGTATCGTACTTGGTGAATTACATCAAACGATGGTGTGATAAGCGTTCTGACTTGGACGATCACGTAGAAACGCCTACATTAAAACGTTAGATGTCCTTGGACTATATCGAAGAAGAAGATGTAGTGGATAAAGACAGCGAAGAACACAAAGTGTTTTGAGTTATGTTCCGTAAAGCTACGACCAATAATGAAAAATCTTGCAGACAGAACGTGAACAAATATGAGCTAACTGGAATGTCCGATGACGACGCTAGGATAAAGGCAAAATCAGAAATGGAGACGGAAGACACAAACAATGTCTTACGAATGGAAAGACAACTGCTTCTCCACACTTTCCAGTTAGAACACGGAGTCATTCACCAACATGTCATGGAAGATGTGCGCGAACTCATGTCTGAGGGAATGATACTAGAACAGGCCATAAAGTAAGCCGTTCTGAAACAAGGTTATTTAATAGAAGTTATATTGAAGTCGGAGAAATACGATGGCGACGACGATAAAGGACAATACGTTGTGGCAAAAAAACAAATGCGTGTGTCATTGAATGAACCTGTCATCAACTTTGTGAAAGCCTTTGCTCAAGCTGTCGAACTAGCCAAGTCAGAAGTAGCCAGGAAAAGACAACATCTCAGGAGTACAAATGCGAGAAATGTGTCTCGAATGCACGGACCACCGGTACAACTTGAATAAATTATCGGAAAGAAAATAACCACGTTTACAACATAATGGATCGGTGGACAGTTATTCATAGACGTCATGGTTGGAGTATGAGATGAATCGACAATCATTTTCATCCTGTAATGAATCGTGTTTTGTGAATACTGCGTACAATAAATAGTGTTAGTTATATTAATTGTGCGAACTACAATACTTGATTATATAATAAAATTATAGAAAGTGTATTAATTTCTTTGTTTTTTTCTTTTTACCCATTGCGATGCTTATTAAAAGTGTACTGTCACGAAAACATTGTTCGAAGATATTTCAAATTCGGATAAACTCATACTCGATAAGAGCTTTCGGATGAATTATTTTCCAACAACCATTCACAATCGCATGTCAAATCTCGCGATAATTACTGAAAATAAAGTAGACTTGAATATCAAAATTTCCATTTTTGGGTCCTATGGTTACTATACGTCACTTGCATTACGTCAAACCACTAGACTGCCAAGCATGGTTCTTCGGGATGACCGTAGATACGTATGTTCCTGTGTAAGTTATCATCATTTTCAAATTTTCATTGTAAAACGAACTTTATTTGATACCAGGCTCCAAAACCATAAAGCTATACTCTATGCTATGAATGTGTGCTCAAGTATTTGATTGGTCACAAACCAATCAGACGTCTATTTTTTTGGAGCATGGAGTTCATTTCTGAGCACAGAGAAAAACTTTCAAAGCTTTATTGTTTCAGGACCCTGACCTTTCTTGCCTTGTGGACAAATATATTTCAACAGCCACTTAGGATTTGATTGATCGTTTGTTTTACGCCGCTTTCAACTATTTCTCATTTATATCACAGCGGTTCCTTAGGTAAGTTTCAAGTACAACTGATCCTGTTATCCTGACACCAGCCAGTCAGTCGTAATGCTAACCCGAAACACTGAGTGTCAAGGAGGGCAGCCATTACTTCCATTTTTAAAAGCCGCTGTCAAGGAGGGCAGCCATTACTTCCATTTTTAAAAGCCGCTAATGTAAAATTTAAAAATAGTCAATTGCCCGCCTGAATTAATTTAAACATATTTTATTTCAATGATTTAAAACATTTTATCAACACAAGAGAAAATACAAAAGGATTGGAATGGAAGCTAATTCTAGCTTTATTTTAAAAGTTCCTCTCCTGCTCTTGGTTATAATTACAATACGGCAGATGTACACACATATCCAGATTAAATACATTTAAATTTAGGTACAATGTAATATTATAAGAATGAAAATATAAGTAATGATATATTAAGCTGTAGAAACAGTTGAAGTGTGACAGGTCGAAAAAGTTGTAATGCTTCAAGTGATTGTGATCGCAATTGGTTATACCTGTTTCATTCAAAGAAGGAATTATATGTTTTTTCGTTACTTCCAAATGCACAGAGTAAATTTGCTACGATATATTCTTGAGAAAGAGATGGTAGTTTAATGATCGAGCTGCAGTTATACCAAAGTCGTGAGTGGTGAATTTGACTGAATCGCTCTCCACAATAGTAATGCCCTGGGATATTAATAATGTCATGGCAAAGGTAATTCTTAAATTGGGGCAAAGAATCAAGATATCTGATTTGAGTAGGAAGATCATTCCATTCACGAATTGTAGATGGAAGAAATGGTTCTGAGTGAATTTTGGTAAGTGTACGATACTTTTAAATATCATTGGCGTTGCGCAGACTATAGGCAATGGTGTCACCAACGAGAGGGGGTACAAGATCAGAAAGGTAAGCAATGGTTATTGAGTGCATACTTTTTATAAAATAATAGCAATTTGTGTTTGCGCCGTCGTGACTGCAGTGTCTCTCTTCCCACTTATTTTTGGAGATCATTGAGGGGTACTAACTTCGTGCAGCAAGATACAATTCTTGCAACTTTATATAGAACTGTGTCTTTCTGCTCCTTCTCTGCCAGTTTACAAGTGTCCCATAACACATCTCCGTATTCGAGCAGAGGTCTTATAAAGGATGTGTATATTTTTTCAATGGCTTTACGATCTAGTTGGTACTTTAATATTTTCATTATAAGTATTCTTGATCATGATTTGCGTTTGATATTTTTCTGTTTGAGATTTCCAAGAGCAATCGTATTAAAGACAAATTCCCAGATATATATGTGCTTTCACTTCTGAAATGGGTAAGATTATACTTCGATTTACGAGGTAATGGTAACGATTTTGTTTTAGAGGGATTAAACGTTACCAGCCATTTATTTGACCAGGTCATAACAGTTTCAAAATCAGAAATTAAGATATCTGCAGATACAGCTGGGTTATCTACTATGCTGTTAAGGCTATCAGCAAATAGGCGTATATTTGATTGGATATCAAGCGTCATTAATGAAACCAACGTCAAAAATATAGTTTAAAAATAGTTTAAAAACTCAACTGAATTATCTCCCTCGATCAGAGCGAGAAGTTGATTCTTGTTATGACTAAAATTGCTGAAAATAAAATAGAATAAAACATGATTTACCATTATAGGATGTCATTTAAGTGTATTGTTTTATCATTACAGAATTTATTGGAAAAAATCAAAGAAACGTGGGAACAATATTGAGAACAGGGTTAATAGTTATATATAATATATCAATTCAATCATTCATTAGCAAACATCGACAAAACTTGCCGATGAACATTTGCAAAGTGGCAGAATATTGCTCTGACAAAAGTAAATAAATATGTACGAATACTTTATGTCAGATAGATAATCAACTACAACAATTTGGTATATCAAATTTAAAATGTACATAATTAGAATAGGTTACCTAGGAACAGCAACATGCTTTATATAACGTCATCGCGAATAGAGTATCAATCCGAAATATATCTACATGTACATGTACATGTAGATATACATGTATATAAACATGTACATAGATTCAGAGACCGAAATAGAAATATATATATTTATTACATGCCTGTTTATTTTCCGGTGGAAATACACACAGATTGACATGCGCAAATACACCACGACAGATTAAAATTCCGTATCTATATGCGGTGTAAATACAAGATTGTGACGTCATACAGTGACGTAACCGGTTTGATGACGATATTAGTACTATTTACTATTAATAAAATGTAAACTCAATAAATTTTCGCTGCTCATAGATTGTAGGTATGTAATAAAAGAAATATTATGTTGTGGGGTGGATAATTGAGTTCGTATTAACGACGCGTAGCGTGGGGAAATCCATATCTTAGCTCGACCTACGGTCTCGTAAGATATCGATTTTCCCACGCTACTTGTCGTGGAATACGAACTCATTTATCCACCCCACAACATAATATTCCATATGTCTCTGATAGATTTAAAAATAATGTATTTTAACAACTTGGCATTAATTTGTTAAATTTATGATTATTTGACCAATGCATATTACCAAGATGATTTTGTCTGATATCTAAACAATTTGGACAACATAAAACCAGGAAAGACTCTGATAAAACAAAGGATATTTAGTTTCAATTATGTGTAACCGGCCACGGTATCAACCGGCTCTCTTGGGTTCTTTTGTATCGACAACACAAGGGAAAATAATAGTAAGATAGATATGTTTTTATTAGGATAGTTTAATACCTAAACTCAATATACGACAATAGTAATCTATGGGAATAGAAGGAAGAAATAGAGTGAGAAAAGAAAGGTTGCTTCAGTTGAGTTTAGCCGGAAGGTAAACGTTACCTGTATGGCTCTGTACAACTGAGACCCAATACAATGAGAACACTGCCTTATATACCCATTAGGAGTGGTTGTGCACAAGAATCACATGCAAAGCATGATTTAAGTAAGAATAGGTACAAAGTTCAGCCACACAGTGACAATCTGACAGTTCTATTAAGACATTATGAGCACACTTAATACGCAAGCATTAAGTGACAAATAACGATCCTGTTGGAGACTGTATAATACTTTGAAAGTGGCTAGAACACAGCGCAGAGACAAAGCTCTTGAAGTAGCAATAAAGCAATGTCACTATAATGAGGACTGCCAGATTACACAGAACAACTATACCCGTATGCTACAGTATACGCGCCATATAAAAAGGCCCCGCATGATAATCCATGATACAATGGTAAATCAAATCAAAGTACTGAAGGCAATGCAAAGCATTCCCGTTACATATGTTTGAACAGAGACATAATCTCTTGGAAAACCATAACATCGACCAGATTCACACTTCCTTACTTAGAAGAAGTTAATTTAACCAGGGTCTTTCAAATAGTAGTACTATTTGAAAGACCTGATGTAACCGAAACATATGTTATAGATCGAACAGTTCTTGGAGGTATCAGTATATCGCCAGTACTGGACAAACAACAAAAATCTTCGCTGCAGCGAGAATAGCTTGTGTTTTAACCCTGTAAAGAAGGGAAACTGTTTTAAATGTACAAATAACACTTTAAACAAAGATAATCACAACTATGTAAATACTAAGCTAAACAAAGACACACAACAAAAAGAGAAACTAAAAGTGACGTATACAAACGCAGACTGCTTATCTAAAGATAAACTTCTAGAACTAACTTCGATAGCTGAGATCCAAAACAGTGACATAATCATAGTAACAGAAATATTACCCAAACACTCATACTATGAAGTAAACATGGAAATTTCATACGCCATCAATGGCTATGAATTGTTTGTCACGAATAACAAAGGAAGAGGAGTTCTGATCCTTGTCAAAAGTGAACTACGAGCATGTAGAGTATGTAACACAAATAGTTACAATGATACTTTATGGGTAGAGATCAAATTACAGAACGGAGACACATTGATGGTGGGAGGTATATACAGAAGTCCGAACAATAGTACAGAAAAAAACAAAGAAATGCTGGACACAATTTACCAAAAACTATCCATGAGGTACTCGCATTACTTAATAGTTGGGGACTTCAATTACAGGCAGATAAACTGGGACCTAATAAACACCCAATCAGACGAAAATAGTAATGAATACGCATTTATCCAATGCATAAATGACGTGTACTTATTCCAACATGTGAAAAATCCCACTAGATACAGATTAGGAAACACTCCATCTCTTCTAGATCTTGTCTTTACTAATGAAGAGGAAATGGTAGAAAACCTTCAATATAATCCAGCTATAGGAAAAAGTGACCACATAGTTCTTCAATTTGACTATATATGTTCAGTCAAGGAAAACAACATAACACAAACAAAATACAACTTTAATAAAGCAAATTATACATTAATAAAAGAAAAAATCAGAGAAATAAAGTGGAAACAACGGGAAAATTCAGCAGTACAGTTAACTTGGGAGGACTTTAATGAAAAACTTGCCAATATTAAAGAAAAACACATACCAATTAACAAAAAGAATCCTAAGAAGCTGTACCCGTATATCAACCCGGAAACAAAATTAGCCATCAATAAGAAAAAAGCGAAATGGAAAAAATACTGCCTCTGTAAAAACATTATAACTTACAACAAATATAAAGACGCCCGAAATGAAGCAACCAATCTTATAAGAAAATCAAAATACAACTACGAAAAACAAATAGCCACAGATATCCAAAACGATCCTAATTTTTTTTGGAAACATGTGAGATCAAACACTAAATCAATATCAGGAATAAGTTCTATGGATATAAATGGAACAAATTCAACAGACGATCTAGAAATCGCACAGGAACTAAATCGCCACTTCTGCACAGTTTTTGTGGCGATTGGTTTGACAATCGCCACAATGCTAACAGAAACAACAACAACGAAAAATATTTATATAGTCGGTTTTGAACAATCGGTTGATATTTTGTTACCTTACTGCAAACTAATTTACTCACATCCGTTATAGTTCCATCATTGATGCAGAGACGTGATTAATAATAATTATGTCAGTGCTACTTTGGTACCGGATTGTTACTAATATTTATCGAGACATTATCTACATAGAGTTAAAATATGTAAATATTATCTTCGTCATGATTCGGCAGATAATAAATATCATTGCGCGTTCTGCCTTGCAAATAACGGCAACTCTGATGATACTCAAATCTGGAAATTCCAAAAGGTTCTATAAATAGCTCGCGAGACCAAAAACCAGAAGAGCTTGTAAATCTCAATATTATAAACGCTTTATTTTGTATTTCTTTAAATATATTAAAGCGTCTAGATGATAAGACTGGTTTACAAAGGTTTAAAGGACACACGATGTCAGTGTGTACACACGTTATGTATACACGTCTGCACGTTCTAGAGTCAATTAGCAATCAATGCTGACAGTGTAGCCTAATTTAGTTTGGAGATCGAGCATTATAATATATGCCTATATTTTTATAAATTGAACAGTTTGGCAAATAGTGAAATTGTGCTTTTGGAGCATGTTTTGTGTTTGTTTTTGCACTCGTATTATTCGAAGCAGTTTAACAACCTCAGAGACATATAAATACACTGTGTTTATATGTCTCTGACAACCCTCAATCATGCAATGTGAAGGGACTAAATTGAACAGACCTGTTTAATATCGGACATCATTGAAACAAACACCAAACTAATGGATACTGTTTTCTCTCCTTTCTTGATAATTTAGTCATTTCTAAAATATATTTTATCTTAATATGGCCTAGCGACCTGGTGATAAACATGTGATTACCCGAACAATTTAGATTACAAATAGCCATTCTAATGAGCTAAAACGGTAGTCTATCGAATACCAACTAGATTTTTCATAACTTTGGAATGGCCTAATTTTGAACACATCATGACCAATTTCAGAACGTAATTAATAATCACCAAGACAACATTCTGGCAAACTAACATTATTCTACTGCAGGGGTGATACATTCTCAAATATACCCGCACCAGAGTCATCGCAAGCCCTACACCGATATACTGCTTGTTACTTTGCAGGATTTTCCATACGATCGCCACTACAGTGCCATTGGCGCTTTGATTACTAATGAGGTAGAACCTATCCCAAAACCACAAACACATGCATGTAATCATCTTGAGGATATAGATATTAATGAAATAACAACACTAAAAGTACTTAGCGAAATTAATCCATCTAAATCACAAGGACCAGACGAAATTAACCCAAGATTAATATATGAATGCAAAGACCAACTTCACAAACAATTAACAGTAATTTTTAAAGAATCCCTCTATGAAGGAAAATTACCAAATCAATGGAAACATGCTAATGTTACTCCAATCTTTAAATCGGGAAAGAAATCCAATGCGGAAAACTACCGACCAATCAGTGTCACTTCAATATGCTGTAGAGCAATGGAAAAAATAATTAGAAACGCCATAGTAAATCATCTTGAAAACAATAATATTCTATCAAAATTCCAACATGGATTCAGAAAAGGTAAATCATGCACAACTCAATTACTAGAATGCGTAGAAGACTGGACTTCAATTCTTGACGATAATAATGACCTAGACATCATATACTTAGACTTTAAGGCAGCTTTCGATAAAGTTCCACATCGAAGACTATTAGCTAAAATATGGGTTCTGGGAATAAGGGGTAAAGTCTATAAATGGATTGCAGACTTTCTAAACGAAAGGAAACAAAGAGTGTCAATTAATGGTAAATATTCATAATGGGAAATAGTCTCAAGCGGGGTTCCCCAAGGCAGTGTCCTCGGACCAGTCCTATTTCTAATATTCATTAACGACATTCCAGACATTCTCAATTGTACAGTTAAGCTATTCGCAGACGATACCAAACTATACTCCATGACTAATACCCCAGACCAACAAACACTGCTACAAGAAAATATATTCGCCGCATGTGAGTGGGCAAAAAAATGGCAAATGACATTTAACATGAAAAAATGCAAATCTATGCATCTGGGACAAAATACACCTACAGAATACTTCATGAAAGATTCACTCAATGTACTTCACAAAATACAAGAAGTGCATAATGAAAAAGACTTGGGAGTCACTTTCGATAATAAACTTAATTTTGAAACCCATATTAACATAAAAATAAACCTGGCGAATAGAAATCTGGGACTAATAGTAAGAAATTTTTCATTTATGAACAAGGAAATGTTCCTTCAATTATACAAATCCCTAGTACGGCCACACCTTGAATATGCATCCGTAATATGTGGCCCATCAACTAAAAAATATGCCAAATCAATAGAAAACGTACAAAGAAAAGCAACCAGAACCCTCAGTAGCTTAAAAGGGAAATCTTATCCTGACAGATTAATCGAATTGGGACTACCCACTCTCGAATACAGAAGAAAAAGGACAGATTTAGTCCAAACCTATAAAGTATAAACTGAT
Organism: Serripes groenlandicus; assembly: GCA_031761405.1. Classification (NCBI taxonomy): domain Eukaryota; kingdom Metazoa; phylum Mollusca; class Bivalvia; order Cardiida; family Cardiidae; genus Serripes; species Serripes groenlandicus. Next base: position 14,202,657 of record JASEVX010000007.1, read on the forward strand.
AAATGAAATAGACAAGACATCAGTGGGACTGTTTAAAACTAGCAACACGGTCGAGACCAGAGGGCACAAACATAAGTTATTCAAACCAAGATCCAAAAAACTATTAAGGAAAAATTGCTACAGTCACAGGGTCATAAACGACTGGAATAACCTTAAATCTCTGGTTGTTGAGGCACCAACGCTAAACACTTTTAAGTCTAGACTAAACAGACACTGGGTTGTTCCAAACAAATTCGAGGCAAATTGTTATAGTCCCTATAAATGAATGAACTAACACAAAGTACAGACATAAAATAATAGTAAATAATAAAGTAATTTTGGATCCAGATCAGAAACCCAGATATTAATGTAAATAATTTTAACATGAATAAAACCCTAAATATAGCACACATACTGAAAGAGTTATAGAAGACAACAAATTAACTGTCCCTGTCTCCATGACAAGGAGACAGTGATAAAAGCTGTGATTAAAATCACACAATTCCAATAAGGGAAAACATATTTTAAAGGACCAACAAAAGCATAAATATGCTTATAAGTTATAAAACTTATCTGGTCTCTAACTCTACATGAACTACATGAAATAAAAGAGTCTATCTAAATATTTTTCACAAGAAATATAAAAGTTTTAACTCTTTTTTTTTTTTGACAATGACAATATTTTATTGACATAACGCCACCGGCCCATAACAATTATGTTTACATCATATAACATGTTCACACAGCACTTGTTTGACAGTTTACCGTATATATGATATGTTAAGATCTGTCTGTATTGAAAGCATACAAGAATAAAACAATTGGTATCTTAAATGTGGTTTATATAAAACCTTGAAAACATTGATGCGAAATGAGAAATAAGTTATTTTGAGCAGTTTCTACTTTTCCCATCATGTTTTGAATTAGTATCTACTATAGAAGCATATTTTATTATGAAAAAGCTAAAGGTTTACACATAGACATAGGCATAAATTATGTTATCACGTCGTATAACAGTTGATTCATGTACATATAACATATATGTTATTACTTTCTATAATATATACATATGCATACGTTTTGTTATAGCATTCTAAAGTAACTGCTGCATATACAAATAACATATGGGAACATCGATCTGACTTCGTAATATGTTGAAACCATTGCTGCAAAATGGAATTACATAGCTAGTATACACTGACATAAAACTTAAACATATGACTGAAATTCATACCAAACACCTCTTCCTTCGTTCAAAAGCATAGTAGACGACATAGGTAAAATGAACCTGTTATACAAACTCAATATGAGAGTAGGTTGGATGTTGGAAATGGTTAAAACTATGTACGTCGAATGGAAAAGTTAACATAACTATACCGGATTAACCCGTGTTATAAGATAAGAAAGAAAGGTAACTCTAGTTGACCTCATGACCGATTTGGTCGATTGTTTTCAAGTTGATATGACGCTAACATGTATCTTTTAACATTCAATGTTAACCGTTGTGTGTATGTCTAGGAAGACATTTTAACCTGGGTGTCTACTGTTTTTGTGAATATTGGTAAGATCTGTAGAATAGTAAAAGTGTCTCAATGAAAAATTAAATTAAAGATATAGCCACAAATATTCTGAGCTCCCCTCCACTCCAGGTGCACATGTCATAGGCTACTGGGACCGTTTTCATAATTTGAGATATTTAATTAGTATCATAAATGTATGTCGTGCAGCTTTGAATATTCCTTAAACCTTTCCCATCATGTATGGAATGGAGATAAACAACTCCCATCTGAAATTGAAACAACTCTTAACCATTTTCATGGTCAGATAATTCCATTGGCATCAAACGACCCCTATATCATATTCAACTGGATACATTTTATGGAAAGTTCTGTAGTTTTGCGATAGTATCATTTGACATCCCACCGTAGACCGGCTGGAGTGGATACCCCTTCTATAATATACAGTAGATTCCACAGCCTTGTTTATTGGAACTAGTTGACACCAGCAGTAGACTGGCTGGAGTAGATACCCCTTCTATAAATAATTATATACAGTAGATTCCACAGCCTTGTTTATTGGAATTATTTGACTCCAGCTGTAGACTGGCTGGAGTGGATACCCCTTCTATAAATAATATACAGTACTCACGTAGACTCCACAACCTCGGTGATATGAACTTTTTGACAACAGCTTTAGAGCGGCTGGAGTAGATACCCTTTCCATTAGAAATGGAATGGACGGACTTCTGTTGGCCTTCCACCGTTGGGCTGGAGTTAGTCCCTCAAAAAAAGACATTGCATATGCTCATTTTTCATTCAATTTTTGTTATTATCCTGCATATATGCGACCAATAAATGACAGATGATAAAACGAGAAACCGTGAGTCTAAATGATTTGGACTTGGCTGGAGTAAGTCACCTTCCCATTGTTTATGGAGTGTAAATCACAGGTCCGGAAGTCGTCCTCTTACTTAGTTAAGTTAGTATAAGGTCGCTAGCTTCTCCCACAGTTACCGACATTGTCACAGGGGTTATATATAAATACGAAACACGCAAATACACATCAAATACACCTTAAATGTAATAAACATGTTTCTATGTGAACTAATACACAACCATATTATCATAAAGTTCCGTAGTGATAATTTTTTTACAAAAAGTGTTGAAATTGACTTTGTTTTAGATTTTATCGTATCTAATGGTCCGGTGTGCGTGCAATTCACTCACAATCACACTTTCATTTACTGCTTATATAAATTATAATGCATTGCAAGTAGGCTAGAGCTTAGATCACTAATTAAGTTTAACACTTCATATAAAAAAATCTTTAATTTTAGTTAATTTTTGAGTGGCCTATGGATGAAATTTTGTTCAATTCATCAATATTTCCTGGTGAACGTGTGGCTAGTCCTTTTTGTCATAATCATTATAAGCTTACAATGAAGTTTAGCATTTTTGACAACCGTTGACCAGTCTTTTTTTTTCTCTAGGATTATTCTTTTTATCTTTTAACCCTTTCCCTCATACGACAATTCTGCAGCAGACGACTTTGAACATATTTTGTCAAATAATAGAAAATCTCTATAATTGAATGGATAACCTATGACGAAAAGTGGAAAACATTGTGGCAAAAGGAGAAATTGCACGTTTTGTGCAATTTCTTCTTTTATCACTATGTTTTCAAAAAGCCGTCTGCTGCAGAGACGTCAGAAAGCGTCTATATGAGGGAAAGGGTTAAGGAAATAGAATTTATTATTGTATGAACAAATTGTGATGGATTTTTTTTCTCAAATTGACAGCAAACAAACAGCTGCTTCCAGTGAATTGACTGACTAATTATATAAAGATGCCTGACATTCCTATAGTGTTTCCAATGCATAGCATGCAAAACAGTTTATTCTACAGCATATAAAATGTTGTAATGTCTGATGTTTCTATCATCTATGTCATCTTTCCTAATAAATAAATTATAATGATAACATATTTTTCGTATATATGTATATTGCGTGTTGAAGGTGTTTTTAGGTGTTTTTTGTTATCGTTGTCACAGTGATTATATATATATATATATCTCTTGTAAGATATTTTCATCTTCTATTCATAGTATTGCGGGTGAGAGTAACTTTGAACAGAAAGAAGATAACAATGAATTATTTTTAGCTCACCAGAGCATGAAGTGCTCAAGGTGAGTTTTTGTGGTCGCCTTTTGTCCATCGTCCGTCTGTCGTCAACAATTTGCTTATTAACACTCTTGAGGCCACTATCATCCAATATTCATGAAACTTATTCAATTTGTTTATCTTGCTGATTTCTAGGCCAAGTTCGAATATGGGTCATGTTGGGTCAAAAGCTATGTCACTAGGCCAAATTGAAGGAAATCTTGTTTACAGTTAACACTCTGGAAGCCACATTTTTTGCCTGAGCATAATGAATTTTGTCAGAATGATTGTCTTGATGATATCTAGGCTAAGTTCGAATATGGATCAGGTCCGGTCGAAAACTAGGTCACTGCCAAATTAAAACAAATATTGTTAACACTATAGAGACTGCATTTTTGACTTAATTAAGCAGCTTCAAACTTTGTCAGAAAGTTTGTCTTGATGATATCTAGGCCAAGGTCGAATAAGGGTCATGTTGGGTCAAAAACTAGGGCACTGGGTAAAATTTAAGGAAAATCTTGTTAACACTCTGGAAGCCACATTTTTGGCTTGAGCAGCTTGAAACTTTGTCAGAAAGTTCGTCTTGATGATATCTAGGCTACCTTCAAATATATAGGTCATGAATGTCGAGTCAAAAGCTAGGTCACTTGGCCAAATTGAAGGAATTTTTTTTTAATACTCTGGAACCATGTTGAAACTTTACCAGATTGTTTGTCTTCATGATATCTAGGCTAGGTTCGAATATGGTCCGATCAAAAACTAGGTCACATAAGGCCAAATTGTAGAAAAATCTTGTTAACACTCTAGAAACCACATTTTTTACTAGATGTTGACATTTTTGTCAGAATATTTTTCTTGATGATTACAAGACTAAAACTGGTTTTTCGTTCCACCCCACCTTTTTCCAAAACCATTACAGATATTTACTTATTAACAATCATTATTTCCAGCAACAGACAGGAATACATAACTCTGTGAAAGTTGTTGTCAGAGTTATTGCCCTTTTGCGACTTAGAAACTTTAAAAATCTTCTTTTTTAAAAGTACTTACCTTGGGTAATCCTCTAGCAAGAATGTTCAAATGATTCCGATACGTTAAAAAATATGGCCGCCATGCAGCGGGCATAGCTTGTTTTCCTTAGATGTGCATTGTAAAATATTTAGAAATCTTCTTGTCCAAAAATACCAGCCTGATTTAAATATAATTTGGCACAAATGTTCCTTGGCTATCAAAGTTGTTCAAATTAATATGATCCATTGAAAAACATGGCCACCAGGGGCGGGGCCTGTTTTCCTTATATATATATATATATGCATTATAAAAACTTTAAAAAATCTTCTTGTCCAAAAGTACCTGCCTTATTTAAAAATAATTTGGCACAAATGTTCCTTGGGTGACCCTCTTACCAAGATAGTTGAAATTATTCAGATCTGATGAAAAACATGGCCGCCAGGGGGGCAGGGCTTGTTTACCTTATATGTAATACAGTGAAAATTTAAACAAATCTTCTTGTACTAAATCACTGGCCCGATTTGAAAATAATTTGACACAAATGTTCCTTGTGTGACCCTCTGCCAAGTTTGTTAATTTACAGAGAATTTCCATGATTTTGCCTTTAGAAATGTTTTCATAACAATTATAAACTAAGGATGGACAGACAGTGAAAGAAATAATTGCTTTTGTTTAATGTTACAAAATGCAAATTTTTATCAACTTAAAGTTTATATGTATAACTACATGTAATCAAAATGAATTTGTATCTCAATCAAACATCTGTCTCAATGGGGGAAATAGAAATTCCACTTGCCCCAGATCACTGACCTCCATCAGGGAAAGTTTATTTTAATAAGCAGTTGCCAGCCATTGCTCAGTCTGTAGCAATTAGGGCTGTCAATCCAGGGTCCGTCAATCCAGGGGCCTTCATTCTTTCTGATGGTTGAAGAAAGTCATTGTGATTAGCATAATTCATCACCCAACAAGGGGCAAAAATCCTTTGTGGAAAGGTAGTACTACTAGTAAATGACTTGGGAAAAACGTTGAGTGGAGTATTGGTTCAAGACAATCATCACAATAACTGAAACACGGTGTCAATTTAAACCCCAATTCAAAGCAATAATTTAAACCAGTCCATCTCTCTTTATACACTATGCTATTGCATCATTGTGATGTTGGGGTATTGACTGCCCTGCAATTTCCATTGTTGGGGTTTTGACTGCACTGCAATTTCCATTGTTGGGGTTTTGACTGCCCTGCAATTTCCATTGTTGGGGTTTTGACTACCCTGCAAAATTTTCCAATCCATTGTTGGGGTTTTGATTACCCTGCAATTTCCATTGTTGGGGTTCTGGCTGCCCTGTTAATTCAATCATTGGGGTTTTGACTACCCTGCAATTTCCATTGTTAGGCTTCTGACTGCCCTGTAAATTCAATCATTGGGGTTTTGACTACACTGTCAGACTGTAATTTCAATTGATGGAGTATTGACTTCCCTGTAAATTCAATCATTGGGGTTTTGACTACACTGTCAGACTGTAATTTCCATTGATGGAGTATTGACCTCCCTGCAAATTCAATCATTTAGGTTTTGACTACACTGTCAGACTGTAATTTCCATTGATTGAGTATTGACTTCCCTGTAAATTCAATCATTGGGGTTTTGACTACACTGTCAGACTGTAATTTCCATTGATGGAGTATTGACTTCCCTGTAAATTCAATCATTGGGGTTTTGACTACACTGTCAGACTGTAATTTCCATTGATGGAGTATTGACTTCCCTGTAAATTCAATCATTGGGGTTTTGACTACACTGTCAGACTGTAATTTCCATTGATTGAGTATTGACTTCCCTGTAAATTCAATCATTGGGGTTTTGACTACACTGTCAGACTGTAATTTCCATTGATGGAGTATTGACTTCCCTGTAAATTCAATCATTGGGGTTTTGACTACACTGTCAGACTGTTATTTCCATTGATGGAGTATTGACTTCCCTGTAAATTCAATCATTGGGGTTTTGACTACACTGTCAGACTGTAATTTCCATTGATGGAGTATTGACTTCCCTGTAAATTCAATCATTGGGGTTTTGACTACCCTTTACTGTAATTTCCATTGATGGAGTATTGACTTTCCTGTAAAATCAATCATTGGGGTTTTGACTACACTGTCAGACTGTAATTTCCATTGATGGAGTATTGACTTCCCTGTAAATTCAATCATTGGGGTTTTGACTACACTGTCAGACTGTAATTTCCATTGATGGAGTATTGACTTCCCTGTAAATTCAATCATTGGGGTTTTGACTTCACTGTCAGACTGTAATTTCCATTGATGGAGTATTGACTTCCCTGTAAATTCAATCATTGGGGTTTTGACTACACTGTCAGACTGTAATTTCCATTGATGGAGTATTGACTTCCCTGTAAATTCAATCATTGAGGTTTTGACTACACTGTCAGACTGTAATTTCCATTGATGGAGTATTGACTTCCCTGTAAATTCAATCATTGGGGTTTTGACTACCCTTTACTGTAATTTCCATTGATGGAGTATTGACTTTCCTGTAAATTCAATCATTGGGGTTTTGACTACACTGTCAGACTGTTATTTCCATTGATGGAGTATTGACTTCCCTGTAAATTCAATCATTGGGGTTTTGACTACACTGTCAGACTGTAATTTCCATTGATGGAGTATTGACTTCCCTGTAAATTCAATCATTGTGGTTTTGACTTCACTGTCAGACTGTAATTTCCATTGATTGAGTATTGACTTCCCTGTAAATTCAATCATTGTGGTTTTGACTACACTGTCAGACTGTAATTTCCATTGATTGAGTATTGACTTCCCTGTAAATTCAATCATTGGGGTTTTGACTACACTGTCAGACTGTTATTTCCATTGATGGAGTATTGACTTCCCTGTAAATTCAATCATTGGGGTTTTGACTACACTGTCAGACTGTTATTTCCATTGATGGAGTATTGACTTCCCTGTAAATTCAATCATTGAGGTTTTGACTACACTGTCAGACTGTAATTTCCATTGATGGAGTATTGACTTCCCTGTAAATTCAATCATTGGGGTTTTGACTACACTGTCAGACTGTAATTTCCATTGATGGAGTATTGACTTCCCTGTAATTCAATCATATGTGAAAAGTAGCCAGTTGCTTGGAAAGTATGTTGTGTGGTGTACTGATGTACTGATGTAGGAAAACCAGAAAACGCATGAGATGGGTACTGGACACCGTGATATGACTGAAAAAATGTTGAAAACGGCGTTAAACCCTATTCAATCAATTGTGAGCTTTGGCCAAAATATTTTGAATGTAATAACCCTTTCCCACATGTAGCCTATTTCTGACACCACTGCATTGATGACTTTTGAAAACATCGTGGCAAAGGAGAGATTGATCAAATAAACATTTTCTCCTTTTACTGCAAGTTTTTTAACTCATTTATAGTAACTGTACATGCTTTTACATATATCTTTTCAAAGTTGTTGTATGAAGGAAAGGGTTAAATTATAACTTAAATAATTGATTGATTGTTTGGTGTTTTAAGTCGCTTAAAATCGACAATTTTTCAGTTAACTTATATCTTGGCATTTCCTTGGTAAGTTACCAGTACTACTGGTCCATTTATCCTGACACCAGTCAGTCGTTATGCTAAATTGCAACCCTTAGCGCCAAGGAGAGCAGCAATTACTACCATTTCTAAGGTCTTTGATATAGCCCGACCGGGTGTCAAACCATTGAGGCAGTGGTTAACCCTTTGTCCCTTTCCCTCATATAGACGCTTTCTGACGCCTCTGCAGCAGACGGCTTTTTGAAAAAATTGTGACAAAAGAAGATATTGCACAAAAGTGCAATTTCTGCTTTTGCCACAATGTTTTCCACTTTTCGTCATAGGTTATCCATTCAATTATGGAGATTTTCTATGTTTTGACAAAATAAGTTCTAAGTCGTCTGCTGCAGAATTGTTGTATGAGGGAAAGGGTTAAATAATTATTTGACACATATATATATATATTTCGCATAGATGTATAGAGATAGTGCATAACTTTTTCCAAGATGTTTTCAAAGTCGCCTGCTGCAGATGTGTTTCATGTGTTAAAGGGTTATGCATTTTGAGTATAATAACTTAATAAGAGTGCAATTTCTTACTATCTAAGCCAAATATTTTTATCATTTTGTTGGTTTACTGCGTATTTTTGTGTCTAAAAATAGCTTGGGTTTTCCTTCCATGTTTCTATTTTTACACTAAATAGAAGTATTATTTATGGTTTATGACATTTTACTTGTATTGGACATTTTGGGGATTTTTTTCTTCTGAAATAACTGAAATATCTAGTAGGCATAATTATATGACGGGTATTATGTTTCATTTCTTCTAATTTTTATCATTTTTCTAACTAAATTAGGAAACAAGGCATTTGACAGGTATATAAAACATGTGTTATATATTTATTTGTTTCTGCTTTAACACATTTTGACTAATATTTATTTCATTTTCCCCTGATTCAGATAACTTAACTTAAATCTCTCTTTAATGTAGTTTTGCATGATGGAAAAAGAAATTCCTGAAGTTCTAAATCACCTATGATTTTGATATGTCAAGATTGTGTTTTTAGATCACTTGTGAGCCAAAGGCTCAAGGTGAGCTATTCTGATCACTTTTTGTCTGTCGTCTGCTTTTAGCTTTAAACATCATCTCCTCCTTAACCACAGGACCAATTTCAACCAAACTTCCTAGGAATGTTCCTTTGGTGGCCCTCTTTCAAAATTGTTCAAAGATTTAAATTCCACTGAGAACTTTGACTGCTGCGGCATCAGAAAGGGGGCAAAATGTCCAAACTTTAAAAATCTTCTCCTCCGAATCTGCCTGTCAGATTCCAATATAGTTTAGAAGAAATGTTCCATGGGTGACCCTCTACAAGAATTGTGCAAGCCATATGGATTGGTCTAAAAACATGGCAGTCAGGCGGCATCAGAAAAGGGGCCAAGTGCAAAAATTTGAAGATTCCATTTATATGAAAGTGCACGTCTGATTTTAAGAAAATATAAAAGGAATCTTACTTCAATGATCCTCTACTTAATTTGTTTTAGCCGTATTGAATGGTTACAAAATCATTGCAACCAGGCGTCATCACAAAAGGGGTAAATTGAACTTTTAGCTACAAATGACAACCAACTCCTACCATTCCAATGGACCAACTTATCAGGAATGTTCCTTTGTTGGTCCTCTTTCAAAACTGTTCAAAGACTTACATTCTGTGTAGAACTTTGGTTGCTGCGGCATCAGAAAAAGTGTAAAATACCCAAACTTTAAAATCCTTTTGCTCCATAATCTGCTTGTCAGATTCCAAGATAATTCGGTAGAAATTTTCCTTATGTGACCCTTCTAAAAAACCTGTTCTTATTGATTTCGTTGAAAAACAGGGCAGCATGGCTGCATCAGGAAAGGTGCAAAATGACCAAAACTTTATAATTCCATTCTTATTAAAGTTCTTGTTAGATTTCAAGATATAAATGGCCTTTACTGATAAGCAATTTCTTTAACAGTGTCCACTCCTTGCAGTTTCATTTGCACTCCTTGATCAAATTTATCAAATTTATCCAGATATTTGCAGTTAAATATTTGTTACTAATTTACTTCATGTATCAAACAGGTGATCGATTTAGGGCTATCTTGCCCTTCTTGTTTTTAGCTCTACTGGCTGAAAGCCAGTCGAGCTTATGTCATGGCGAATTGTCCTCCGTGCGTGCGTGCGTGCGTGCGTGCGTGCGTAAACTTTTCCTTTAAACGACTTCTTCTCCCTAACCACTTGGCCAATTTGGTTGAAACTTCATGGGAAGCATCCTCTCAATGTCCTCTACTAAATTCCTTCAATTTTTTTTGATCCATTCGAAATTCTGGTTTCCATGGCAACCGAAAGAAATAAATAGTGAGAACTTAAAAAATCTTCTTCTCAAAAAGTGTCAGGCCGATTTTCAAATAATTTTGTAGAAATGTTTCCTTGGGTGACTCTTTATTAGATTCCTTCAAGAAATTTCGATTGGTTGAAAAACATGGCCGCCAGGGGGGCGGGGCTATTTTGCCTTATATAGCTATAGTGAAAACTTAAAAAATCTTCTTCTCCAAAAGTGTTCAGCAGATTTTCAAATAATTTTGTAAAAATGTTCCTTGGGTGACCCTTTATCAGATTCCTTCAAGAAATGTTGATTCGGCGAAAAACATGGCCGCCAGGGGGGCGGGGCTATTTTGCCTTATATAGCTATAGTGAAAACTTAAAAAATCTTCTTCTCCAAAAGTGTTCAGCCGATTTTCAAATAATTTTGTAGAAATGTTTATTGGGTGACCCTCTATCAGATTCCTTCAAGCCATGTTGATTGGTCGAAAAACATGGCCGCCAGAGGGCGGGGATATTTTGCTTTATATGACCATAGTGAAAACTTAAAAAATCTTCTTCTCCGAAAGTGTTCAGCCAATTTTCAAATAATTTTGTAGAAATGTTCATTGGGTGACCCTCTATCAGATTCCTTCAAGCCATGTTGATTGGTCGAAAAACATGGCAGCCAGAGGTACGGGGCTATTTTGCCTTATATGACCATAGTGAAAACTTAAAAAATCTTCTCCTCCGAAAGTGTTTGGCTGATATTCAAATAATTTTGTAGAAATGTTCCTAGGCTTACCCTCTATCAGATTCCTTCAAGCCATGTTGATTGGTCGAAAAACATGGCCACCAGGGGGGCGGGGCTATTTCGCCTTATATGGCTATAGTGAAAACTTAAAAAATCTTCTCCTCCGAAAGTGTCAAATCTTCTCCTCCGAAAGTGTCGGACCGATTTTCAAATAATTTTGTAGAAATGTTCCTTAAGTGACACTCTACAAGATTCCTTTAAGCCATGGTGGTTGGTAAAAAAATAGCCACCAGGGGGCAGGGCTGTTTGGAGATTTTATTTTTGCCTTATGGCCGTGGAGCGATACTGGCCCTCTTGGGCCTCTTGTTTAACCCTTCCCACATACGTAACAACATATCTGCAGCAGACATACTTATTGAATGGAGTTGAAAACATTTTCAAAAGTCATCTGCTACACAGGCGACATAAAGCGTCTATATGTGGGAAAGGGCCACTAGGGGCAAAGGCTTGATTTCCTTAAAAAATGTTTATAATTACTGGGAAAATGTGAAAAATCTTCTTGTCAAAATGTAATGGCTGGACTTGTTAATAATGTTCATTGGATGACCTTCAGACAAAGTCATATATTCCAACTATTTAAATTCTATTAAATCTGAGCTAATTGTTTTGCTCAATACAAAGACTTCAAAAAAGTTGGTAGTGGCCCTCCTCATTGGCACTAACTGACGATGGGTAAAATGGTAAGCATTGTGACTGATTCAACCCTTTTCCTCATATTACGACAATTCTGCAGCAGACGACTTTGAACATATTTTGTCAAAAAATACAAAATCTCTATAATTGAATGGATAACCTATGACTAAAAGTGGAAAACATTGTTGCAAAAGGAGAAATTGTTTGTTTTGAGCAATTTCTTCTTTTGTAACTATGTTTTCAAAAGGCTGTCTGCTGCAGAGGCGTCAGAAAGCGTCTATATGAGGTAAAGGGTTAATGGCAGTACAGGTATTTTATCCCCCAAAATTTTGATTGATTCACTGGTGTCAGGATAAACTTAACGGCAGAAAGTCGAATTTACTGGTTTTGTATGGGTATTTAACAAGTTTTAAGAACCCCCCCACAAACAAAATCACACACAAAAACACGTCATTATACCCCCAGATACATAGTATATGGGGGCTATATAGGAGTCACGCTTGTCAGTTGGTTTGTCGGTCCGTTGGTCTGTGGACATTTCTTGTGAACACTATTTCTCAGCAACCCTTGGTCAGAATTCTATATAACTTCACAAGAATGATTGATACAAAGCCTAGTTGTGCATTTTGTCGGCGTGTTGCACTGGAACTATTTTTAAATGAGTTATGGCCCCTTGAATTTCTCATACATATGTATATTGTCAGGCACCAGCTGGGGGTATTCATCACCTTCAGTGTTATTTCTAATTATAAAACTGAATATCAGTTGGAAGTGGTGTAAAACACAATTCAAACAAACTAATGTTTATTTATTTCAGGATTTACAGTGTACAGACAAAACAAGTTGGTAGGATAATTGCTGTTTACAAACTATAAACTTCCTGGTTTATTGGAACTAGGGGCTTTTCTATATTATAGTTGGCGATAATCTGAAAAGAATATAACATATTGGTGTAGAGAGAGCATTAGAGGTAATTTTAATATTACTTTACTTGTCCTTTGCATTTAAATTTACCTCTTTACTTTAACCCTTTCCCACATATGGATGCTTTCTGACGCCTCTGCAGCAGACGACTTTTGAAAACATTCTAAAATATCGAGAAATTGCTCATAATGAGCAAATTTCTCCATTTGCCAGAATGTTTTCAACTCTTTTTAATAATTATACTTTCATTTTTAAGAATATTTCCATATTTTGGCGGTTATATTTCCAATGTCGTCTGCTGCAAGATTTGTTGTATACATGTGGGAAAGCGTTAACCTTTATCCTGTAGAATTTCTGTAAATGGTATAGATCATTAATTTGTGACGAGTTTGTCCGTACATTTAAATTTTGGAGTAGTCACAACTAGCCTTAGAAATTTGATACTAAATGACAACGCCAATGACAACGCCAATCACAATGACAATACTAAATTGGTAGTGAACAAGGTAGATATTGATGGAGACCTGAATTTGCAGGCTCAGGGCTGGTACTTTTTCCCATGACATGCTCATTCTGCTGGACAATTTGTATAAGTAACATACTACTTATGAATAGAATTTGACTCTCCTTCCAAATATTTCCCTAGTTTATGTCAAATCTATTGGTAAATTTTGTTGTTAAACACAAACAATCAATCAAATAAATGCTATATATATATACATAAAATATGGTATTTTTAGACTCTTATGTCAGACTAGTCACTTAAACATTCGAAATATACAAGGAAAACAATAGAACATGACTGTAGAACATGTTTCTTATGTTTTAAAATATAATATTTAAATCTGTAGACCATGTAGCAATCATTTATTAAAGTGAAATAGGTTTAAAACTACCCTTTCCCATTTAAAGACAAATTTCAACACATCTTAAGCAGTCAAAATTTGGTAAACATTGTGGGTAAAGGAGTTATTGATCCTAAAAAGCATTTTTTCCTTTTGCCAGAATGTTTTCAACTTAATTCATAAAATAAACTTTCACTGATGGAGAGTTTTTTTTCTCCTAGATGTTTTCAAACTTTAAGTCATTCTTTAACTCTTTCCCCCATACATGTACATAAAAAGGCTAAAGAAATCTGATGTCTCTGTAGCAGACAACTCTATTCAATGATTAACCCTTTCCCACATACGACAAATCTGCAGCAGACGACTTTGAAAACATAGTGATAAAAACTTGAAAAATTTCCATAAAAGATAGCTTAATTATTAAAAACATTGTGACCAAAGGAGAAATTGCATTCTTAGTAGTTTTTTGTCTAGATATTTTTTTTAATTCATCTGCTGCCGATTTGTTGTATGTGGGAAAGAGTTTGCCTTCTCCCACATAAAAATGCTTTCTGACGCCTCTGAGCAGACGACGTTGTGAAAACATTGTGGCAAAAGGAGAAATTGCTCAAAACAAGCATTTTGTCCTTTTGCCACAATGTTTTCAACTTTTTAGCTCACCTAAGCACGAAGTGCAAGGTGAGCTTTTGTGATCACTCACCATCAGGCGTCCGTCGTCGTCTGTCCGTCTGTTAACAATTTCCTACAAATGACTTGTCCTACTTAACCAATGGACAGATTTCAAAATAACTTCACAGGAATTTTCCTTAGGTGGTCCTCTTTCAAAAATGTTCAAAGAATTCAATTCCAAGTAGAACTTTGGTTGCTGCGGCATCAGAAAAGGGGAAAATTGCCAAATCTTAAAAAATCTTCTTGTCCAAAAGTACTGGCCCGATTTGAAAATTATTTTGCACAAATGTTCCTTGGGGTACCCTCTACCAAGATTGTTCAAATATTTCCGATCCGTTGAAAAACATGGCCGCAAGGGGGCGGAGCTTATTTTCCTTATATGTGCATTGTTAAAACTTTAAAAATCTTCTTGTCCAAAAGTACTGGACCGATATGAAAATTATTTTGCAAAAATGTTCCTTGGGGCTCCCTTCACCAAGATTGTTCGAATATTTCCAATCCGTTGAAAATCATGGTCGCCAGGGGGGGGGGGGGGGGGGGGGGGGGGGGGGGCGGAGCTTATTTTCCTTATATGTGCATTGTTAAAACTTTTGAAAAATCTTCTTGTCCAAAAGTACTGGCCCGATTTGAAAATTATTTTGCACAAATGTTCCTTGGGGCACCCTTTACCAAGATTGTTCAAATATTTCAGATCCGTTGAAAAACGTGGCCGCCAGGGGGCGGAGCTTGTTTTCCTTATATGTGCATTGTTAAAACTTTAAAATCTTCTTGTCCAAAACATCTTGCCCGATTTGAAAATTATCTTGCACAAATGTTCCTTGGGGCACCCTTTACCAAGATTGTTCAAATATTTCCAATCCATTGAAAAACATGACCGCCAGGGGGCGGAGCATGTTTTCCTTATATGTGCATTGTTAAAACTTTAAAAATCTTCTTGTCCAGAAGTACTGGCTAGATTTGGCACAAATGTTCCTTCAGGGACTTTCTATCAAAATTGTTCAAATTAATCTAATCCATTGAAAAACATGGCCGCCAGGGGCAGGGCTTGTTTTCCTTATATGTGCATTGTAAAATCTTTGAAAATCTTTTTGTTTTCCTTATATGTGCATTGTAAAATCTTTAAGAAACTTCTTGTCCAAAAGCACCTGCCTGATTTAAAAAAAAAATGGCACAAATGCTCCTTGGGTGACCTTCTACCAAGGTTGATCAAATGAATCCGATCCGTTGAAATACATGGCCACCAGGGGGTTGCTTGTTTTCCTTATATGTATAGAGTAAAAACTTTGAAAACTATTGAAGTTCTATTAACTCAGGGGATCGATATAGGGCCATCATGGCCTCTTGTTTCAATAATTACACTTTCATTTATAGAGATTTTCCATGTTTTTGATTAGATATTTTCAAAGTCGTCAGCAGCAGATTTGCATTATGTGTGAAAGGGTTAAGTTAGTTGTAAACACAGTATAATGATGTATTTGCAGTGAGAAAATGAGGAAGATACGTCTATCTGACACAGATCTGGAACTATTTGACATAGAGGTCTCGCCCTTCGACTACAACTTTTACCAAAAACACAGAGATGCTTTCAGAACCATGTGGAAGGAACAGGTAAGTCATCTACATTACTACATTACTCGTGGAAGGCAGTGAGGCAGTGTTAGAGCAACTTATTAAGATCTGGAGGTTCAAATCCCAAGGCCATACGGTTCTCTTTTAACCCTTTACCTCATACGACAATTCTGCAGCAGACGACTTTGGACATAGTTTGTAAACAAGTAGCAAATCTCCATAATTGAATGGATAACCTATGACTTAAAGTGGAAAACATTGTGGCAAAAGGAGACATTGCACGTTTTGTGCAATTTCTTCTTTTGTCACTATGTTTTCAAATAGCCGTCTGCTGCAGAGGCGTCAGAAAGCGTCTGTATGAGGGAAAGGGTTAAGTGATGTTTCCACTCAAACAGTGCAAGTACAGGTTATGTTTCCAGGAAGTAGACATCAGGTATGATTGATGTACTTGTTTTCCTGAAAGCTCGTTTCGCAAGCAATGTAAAATAAATAAATTTAAACTTTACTACCTCTCTTTCAGGACAGTGTTAAATGTTAAACTTGTTAAACTTGTTATGTTGTGATGTAAACTGATATTATTGAAATAGTATTCACTGTATTGGGGGCTGTAACGAATACACTAGTAGACCTGTAGAAAACGGGTTGGTGTTTTTGAAAGGTTCTACCGGGAGTATAACAAAGCGATTTTAATATTTTTCGGAAGGTATTGATGTACATGTTAACCTAAAAAAATTGCATAGAAATCCGTCTCTTACAGAAAAAGTTATTTACGCTTCAAACTAGGACAATTTTGCTTTATGTTATATAGGAAAAAAGAGTAATTCGGATAATACGTTTATTTCGGATATTTTCCAAAAGTATATGCTTTATCAGGTTTATTGCTATTTTTTTTATTGAAGACGTTTAATGTATTGAATTTATTAATGATTGTGTTCGTAAACATGCAAATGAATCCATGTAATCGGCGTTTAAAGCAATTTAAAATGTGTACATAACACTAATTAACAGTTTACTAATCGTTAAGCAAATACAGTATGATCGTTCTGAATGCTCAATATTAATACAATGTTTATTAAATGAATTAATCTGAAATCAATTGCTTTATATATCAACGTAATAAATTATAAATGTAAGCGTGTTAATTTAAAATGATAACTGGATAATTTTATTTAAAGCAAGTACATCTACATTCAGTCGACACATAAACGGTCTTAATACTATTTTAAAAACATATGTGTTGTTTAATTTATCAGTTGAATATAGAGCTTGAATCAACTGATATAGTTTACAGGTAAATTATAAATGTCAGCGTGTTATTTATTAACTGGCCGATGGGTGTCATTTGCTCTGACATAAACAGTGACGCAGTTTTATAAAATTTCTGCCTAAGAAAATTTCCAAGATAAATAATACTAGTAAGCTCTTGTATTGAATAGCTCAAGGTTGTTCTAAATCTGTGTTAAAAATTTATTTTATTAACCAAACGATGGCTTCACTAGTCATTGACGATTGTACTTTCAATGCTAGTTTATGCATCATTTGTTACAAAAGTTTAACAGACTAAAATTTGGCGATTTGGCGTGGTTATAAAAAAATCCATAAAAAAAGGGTCTTCATGCAATTTTATTCATTGCTGATAAAAATCGTGACACTGTTCACACCCAATTGAACCAATATAGAAAGGCTATATTGTGATTTCATCTCAAAGCAAGGTTTCATACCAAATGTATATCTCTATACACCCGGCGTTACCCATGGATTGATCAAGATGAGACTACACACGACAGTCCATCAACTAGTAAACGTCATTCAGTAAGAGATCCATGTGTCTCATTCAATGGCAGAGAGTGTTGCCTTATATGTGACAAGGGTAATACATGGAAAGAAATGCTAACTTGTATTTCAACTGGGACAGGAGAGAGTACCCGATACAAAGTACAAGCAGCGACTGGAATACTTAGAGAGTCGATGGCATGTACATCCGACGACAAGGATGAGTATGTTGCGCCTTCAGAATTCAATCTTCATGCCGTTAAAGAGTTTATTCCCCAGGATTTGGCAGATTTTATCTTTTGGCTGCTGGATGAAAAGGCATTTAACAAGGCATTGTCTCTTTCAAATATAACAAGGGATAACAAACGGTCAATCAAGTCTATATTTATGTGTCACCAAATAGTGTCCATCTGTCGAAATATGAAGAAGAGCACCAAAAGCTCAGTCGGTAGCGACGCGGGCTGTCAATCCAGGGGTTGTGAGTTCGAATCCCGGCTCGGCCAACATTCTTTCCGACGATTGACAAAATTCAATGCGACATGCGCCATTTGTCTTTCACCAATTGACTTAGTCTATGTGGAAAAGTAGCCAGATGCTTTGGAAGACTGTTGTGTGGAGTACTGGTATGAGCAAACCAGGAATCACATGAGTAGGTGAACTGGCCGCCGTTATATGACTGAGAAAGTGTTAAAAACGGCGTTAAACCCCAATCAATCAATCGAAATATGAAGAGGCTTCTGATTCTTGGGTTGACTGTTCAACTTCACCATGACTTTGGTTGTAAAATCTGAATTGACACTCTGAAAAGCCTAGGCGTATATGTAACTTAAATGAGGTGCGAATGTTTTTGAGTTCTGCAGCAAAACATTGCCTGACAGTCAGTATTGAAAGATATGTCCTTTGGGTTAGAACATGTTGACTCTACTGGACCAATGATTGATGCATCAATCGATAACTTTGACCAAAACGAGGAAAACATTGATGGAAAATCTGCTACACATGCTATGGCTATGGTAAAATACCAACGAAGTGACAGTGTGACTTATTTACTTATTATCAGAAACAAAGAAATGAAAGATTTTCTTTGGATATTGTCCCGATATTTCAATAAAGCTTAAATAAAAAGAATACCTTCATGGAGTCTGTTCAATGCTGCGCGCAATAAACACAATATTCATTGTGATAATCATTTATTTTTACCGTAACTTTGTGACTAATTATCGTTTTATATAATTGGAAATTTTCATAACTTTCAATTAGTAAACTAAATATACTTCAGTTCTTCAATATTTCACTCCAAACGTGTAATAGTGGACCCTAATAAAAAAGGGACATCAAATCACAATCAAAATTGTGTTTATTGTTATAACAAACAAGAGGGCCATGATGGCCTTTGATTCCTCACCTGAGTGTTAACAAGATATTTCTTAATTTCGACCTTGTGACCTAGTTTTGACCGGACATAGCCCAGTTTCGAACTTGGCCTAGATATCACAAAGACAACTATTCTAACAAAGTCTCAATATGCTCAAGCAAAAAATGTGACTTCCAGAGTGTTAACAAGATTTTCCTTAAATTTAATCGATTGACCAAGTTTTTGACCGGACATGACCCAGTTTCAAACTCGCCCTAGATATTACTAAGAGAACCATTCTGACAAAGTTTTAACGTGCTCAAGCCAAAAATGTGACTTCCAGAGTGTTAACAAGAGTTTCTTTAAACTTGACCAAGTGACCTAGTTATTGACTTGAAATGACCCAGTTTCTAACTTGGCCTAGATATCACTAACAGTTCCAGAGTGTTAACAAGATTTTCCTTAAATTTGACCAAGTGACCTAGTTTTGACCGGACATGACCCAGTTTCAAACTTGGCCTAGATATCACTAACAGTTCCAGAGTGTTAACAAGATTTTCCTTAAATTTGACCAAGTGACCTAGTTTTGACCGGACATGACCCAGTTTCATACTTGTCCAAGAAATCATCGAGATGAATGTTCTGATAAACTTTCATGATGACTGGATGCAAAGAATAGACTGTAGAGTGTTCACAAGAGCAAATGTTGACGACGAACGGACGGCGGACAAAATGTAATCACAATAACTCACATTGCAGTTCGTACATAGGTGAGCTAAAAAAATAAATAAAAAAATGTGTTTATCGAAATGTTGAATTAATGAAAGAACAGACGGATAAAAGGATGGGTGAAAATATGAAAGGCATAAGTAACCCCTGAATGTATGTCTTGCTTCGGACGTGTATGTTGTATAATTTTGTAAAGAAATAACATGATATATGTGTTAATTAACTTATTTAAACCGTACTCGTTTAACTAAATTTGCGCATGCGCAGAAGAAATTAACGTAAAAACACATAAATAACAAATTTTGAACATCATGGCTTCGTCTGTACATAAAAAAACATTTATTAAAAATATATGTTTTTCTTTTTATTTAAATGCAATTGACGACTTCAACTTTTTTTTAATTTTATCTAAAAAAAATAATACAAAATTGGGCCTCTTGGAAAAGCTCAAAATGTCGGTATTTCTAAGACCGCGATTTTTATGCGAGAACTTACCTAATATGAAGCAGGTATTAACCTACTAAAAGACACCAAAATCGGCTTGTTATACTTCCGGTAGGGGTTCCTTCTTAAATAGGGCCCGTACAGAAAATTCCTACAGGCCTATAGGTGGCGAATACGATACATAGAATATGTAAGCACAAAAGAAATCAGAATTCAAATGACTAAGAAAGTATAATTATTGACTATTGAGTTTTGTCATTCTTGTGACAAATAAAATCCAACTAGAACAGTATAAAAGTTAATAACGTATTTGATTATTTGTCAATATTCAACATGCTTGTTATCAACCTAAACAATTTTGGTACTTTGATTTAACAGCAGGCATAAGCAAGGGAGGTTATAAAGAATTTAATGTAATGTTGTTACCCAACTTCATGACTACAAATTTTGAAGATAGTGTGCGATGGAATGTCTCCCTCGAATCCTTTCGGTAATCCGAAATCTTTCCAGACAGCTGAAGTTTATTTGGCCAGAGGTTCAATAATTTCAATTTCCGCGTGGTTCGCCATTTTTGGTTGTCATTAAATGACAATACTCCAGACATTTTAATTGGATTACAATACAAAATTAATTAAAAACACATTTTAAACTCACAAAATCATATGCGCAAAAATACATCGTAGCGAACACAACATCAAATATATTTTGAGAAAATTAATAAAACATATGTCACAAAATCAGTGGTCGGCTGTTGTGGGTGGGTACTATATAATTATATCGCTGACTGCGCTATGAAACTAAAGAGAGTTGACAAGTGTGACAAAATATTTGTTATGTTTGTATTTCAATTAAATTGATTTTAGTTTAAATCATACAGCTTTGGATTATATTTGTAAATATACGGTTCTGGATGAAGCAAACAATGTATACATTTGAAACAGACTTGTATTTGGTTATATCGAATATTCGATGTATCGTTACAGCCCTACTTAGAATGCAGGGTTGTCAAAATGTTTTGTTGTAACAGTTCAAATGAGAAAAGTAACCAATAAGTATTGGGGTCAGGTCAAGGGCAAATCTCTGGTAGTGGGCCCAGGGGAGCAAAACTAACAGATCAAAAAGGGATTTTAACAGATGATTTTGATCGGCAATCGGTTAATTTTGACTCTGAGAATGAAAAATATAAAAAGAAGAATTCTAAATGAGTATGTCTCATTATGAAATAATGGAGGTTTTTAAACCAGTCAGACATATAACAAATCTGCAGCAGACTACTTTGAAAACATACCCCAAAAAATTTGGAAATGCTATTTAAATTAAAGTACAATAATTGAATAGAGTTAAAAACATGATGACAAAAGGAGCAATTTCTTCTTTTGTCGCTAAGTTTTCAAAAAGCTGTCTGCTGCAGAGGCGTCAGAAAGCATCTTTATGAGGGAAAGGGTTAATATATCCTTAACCTTTTCCATCATACAACGAAAATGCAGTTAACAACTTAAAAAAACATTGGCAAATATATTGCAAATTATCTCTTAGCAATTAAAGAACTATATTATTGAATATAGAGTTGAAAACATTGTGGCGAAAGGAGCAATTTCACAATGTTTTCGTGAGTCATCTGCTGCAGGTGTGCACATTTTTTCTGCATGTAGGAAAGAGAGGATTGATTGATTGATTGGGGTTTAACGCTGTTTTAACAATTTCTCAGTCATATCACGGCGGCGAGTTCACCTACTCATGTGTTTCCTGGATTTCGCACACCAGTACTCCACACAACAATCTTCCCAAGCAACTGGCAGCTTTTCCCATTGGTGGAAGACGAATAATGCTTGTCGCAATGACTTTTGTCAAAAGGGAAGGAGCTTGGAAATGTTTTATTTTTTACAGGGCACACCATTTTGGACGCGCTTTGTGATTACGTTTCGGAGTTTCACTGTAAAACATGGAGTGATAAAGCAGATGAACATTGACTCGCCCAAATTTCAAAATCTGATTGACCAGGCATTTATATTCATACATGAACAATTTGTAGACGGTAAATATATGACATCTGTGAAATTTATTTTCATAATTTTATGGTTAAATTGATGCATCTGAAAGGTTTGTGTATGTTGGTAGGAAAGGTTTTGTACCTATATTACTCAAAAGAATCAGCTCAGTGAGATGATTTGTTTCAGTACCCACAACGTAGGGTTGTAAAAAGTCACAAGGGAAATATAGGTGGGAAAACCCAGTTTACTTCTCCTAATCTTGTTTCCCCTGTTATAACACTTTCTTAGATCACCTAGAGCCAAAGGCTCAAGGTGAGCTATTCTGATCACTTTTTGTCCGTCGTCTGTTGTCCATCCATTGTCCGTCCGTCGTTAATTTTTAGCTTTAAACATCATCTCCTCCTAAACAACAGGACCAATTTCAATCAAACTTCACAGGAATGTTCCTTTGGTGCCCCTCTTTTAAAATTGTTCAAAGATTTAAATTCCATTGAGAACTTTGGTTGCTGCGGCATCAGAAAGGGGGCCAAATGTCCGAACTTTAAAAATCTTCTCCTCTGAATCTGCATGTCAGATTCCAATATACTTTGGTAGAAAGGCTCCTTGGGTGACCCTCCATAAAGATTGTTCAAGGCATACTGTTTGGTTGAAAAACATGGCAGTCAGGAGGCATCAGAAAAGGGGCAAAATTGGGAAATTCCATTTTTTAGCTCGACTTTTGAAAAAAATGAGAGCTATTGTCATGACCCTGGCATCGTCGTCGGCGGCGGCGGCGTGGTCGTCCGGTTAAGGTTTTTTTGTTTAGCTCATTTTTTTTTTTTTTTTTTTATCTCCCTATCAGTCGGTCGTCTGTGCCTTGTCTGATATTAAAAAAATTGAATAGGAATCTTACTTCAGTGATCCTCTACTTAATTTGTTCAAGCCGTATTGATTGTTTTCAAAATCATAGCAACCTCGGGTCATCGGAAAAGGGGTAAATTGAACTATTAGCTACAAATGACAACTCCTACCATTCCACTCGACCAATTTCAACGTTACTTCACAGAAATGTTCCTTTGATGGTCCTCTTTCAAAATTGTTCAAAGACTTACATTCTGTGTAGAACATTTGTTGCTGCTGCATCAGAAATTGAGAAAAATACCCAAACTTTGAAAACCTCCATCTCCATAATCCATTTGTCAGATTCCAAGATAATTTGGCAGTAATGTTCTTTGAGTGATTCTCTACAAAAACTGTTCAAGCCATATTGATTTTCCTTGACAAACAGGGCAGCAAAGCGGCATCAGGAAAGGTGCAAAAAACAACAAAACTTTATAATTCCATTCTTATTAAAGTTCTTGTTAGATTTCAAGATACAAATGGCTTTTACTGATAAACTATTTCTTTAACTGAGTGTCCATTCCTTGCAGTTTCATTTGAACTCCAGATCAAATGTTCACAGATATTTGCAGTTAAATATTTGCTTCTAATTTACTATCATTCAGGTGATCGATTTAGGGCCATCTTGGCCCTCTTATTTTTATAACTGACCTCTTACTCTTGTCAATGATTTACATTGTGCCAACTGGAAAATGTATAAGTGTTGAGGGCCGAATTTTTTTCATTTATATTGAAATAGAGAAGGCTTTTCTTTTATGTAGTCCCATACCTTAACCCTCTCCCTCATATGACAATTTTACAGCAGACGACTTTGAACATATTTTGTCAAAAAATAGAAAATCTCTATAATTGACTGATAACCTATGACTAAAAGTGGAAAACATTGTGGCAAAAGGAGAAATTGCACGTTTTGTGCAATTTCTTCTTTTGTCACTATGTTTTCAAAAAGCCGTCTGCTGCAGAGGCGTCAGAAAGCGTCTATATGAGGGAAAGGGTTAATGCAACACAATGTGTTATTTGTAGGAAATGACAAGATTGCAAAGAATTTTATTGAGGACATAGCGAAGCTAGCACAGCATCAGGATAAACTACCAGCCCTTGATTCAAAGTCATTCGGTAAGATTATTTTTGTTTCTGTCATAGAGCAGATCTGGGTAATTATCAGAATCGTCACTGACACAAATAGTGACATACAGTACCTAAAAGTCTACATTTGATATACTTTTAATTGTGTGAATTTATCGCCATTTTCAACAATTTTTCAGTTATTCATGGTGGTCAGTTCACCTTATCATGTGTTTCCTAGCTTTCTTGCACCAGTGCTTCATATAACATTCTTCCCAGGCAGATGGCGACCGTCCCACATGGACTATTTTAGCCCGTTGGTGGAAGACGAATGACACAAGTTACGATGTCTTTTGCCAATCATTGGAAAAATAATCGATGGCCGAGCAGGAATTCAAACTCAAGACTCCTGGCTTGATAGCAGTCAGTTTTACTGACCTCAGCTATCGCGAGTCTACTTATACTTTACATCAGATACTTTTCTGAAAAGTATTAATAACTGCTTTATTTCAATGATTTAACCCTTTCCCACTAACAAGACGCATTTTGACACATCTGCAGCAGACAACTCTTGAAAACATTGTAGCCATGTTTTCAACTGTATTCAGTAAATATAGCGTCATTTATAAAGACTTTTCATATTTTATGCTTAATGTCTTCATTGTCTGCTGCAGATTTGCTGTATGTGGGAAAAAGTTAAATACCTTAGTATTGAGGAGTAAGTTAAATACCTTACTCCAGACTATCTTTCTCCTAACTCAAACCATAAAGAGCATGTTCATTGGAAAAAGTACTCTACAAGTAGGCATTTCTGAACAGGGTTCAGATTTCCCCTGTTCATCTGATTTGTCTTTAATCAGAATCTACTCAATCTTTTAACAAGGCAATGTAAGTAAAACGTGAACAATGTAGATCTTGATCTAGACTGTTCACCAGGCCTCCCGAAATTTGAAATTTGAAAATCGGTCCAGATATTTTCATAAATTTTTACTAATACCTACTCTAAATGTCTCTAACGAGAATACAATCAAATCCTTGTTAATACACAACTCTTCTGCCACCCTTGGAGAGTGTCACTTAAATTTCATGATCGATTGAGTTTTCAAAATCAACAAGTGTCTTTATCCATGGACATGTTTAAATGGTTTGAGTTGTAAGAAAAATATTTTGGAAAAATCAGTATTCTATATATGAGTGGCGTTGTACGAAAAGCAGCCTTTATGGACAAGTGAAGATCAAGAACAGCGAGTTCATCCTCAAAAGCTGATCTGGCTCTTCACTGTTTTACAATAAGTCAAGGATGGTGTAAAGAGACATCTGCAAAGCAGTATCCATTTAGATCAGGCATGTCTATTTTCTGCAGATGTAATAAGAATGTTAACCCCCATTGGCGACATACAACAGACCTGCAGCAGATGACTTTGAAAAACATCATGATAAAAATGTGAAGAATTTTTAAATTTAAGTATAGTTATTGAATAATTTTGAAAACATTGAGGATAAGGAGAAATTGCTTATTGTGAGCAATTTATCCTTTTGCCACAATGTTTTCAAAAGTTGTCTGCTACAGAGGCATCAGAAAGCGTCTGTATGTGGGAAATGGTTAAAGTTGCGCATAATACCTTTGTCTAGATGTTATTTACCCCTTGGATGCTTTCTTTGTACAAGGAGCAGGATTAACTTTGTTCCATTGATTGATCTCAACTATAATATAACAAAATTATTCAGTGGATACTATTTTACTGAATAGATTTGAAAACATTGTGGCCAAAGGTGAAAGTTCTCATGGGCAATTTACTCCCTTTGTCACAATGTTTCTGAAAATTAACTGCCACCTTTATATGCATCAGCAATTGGAATAGAGTAAAGGTGCTAAGGTGAAAACATGAATGACTTTTGAAAATGTGGAATGGAGAAATTGCTCAAAAGGAGCAGGTCATTCTTTCTTTTTCCACAATGTTTTCAGCTCTACATCATAATGAAATATCCATTTATCTGGAGGTTGCATTTTTTCCATCAGTTGGACCCTAGGAATATGTTGAAACCAGGGTCGTAGCTTTGCAATAATCAATGTGTAGGCCATCTTGTAAGAAAATCAACATTGTGGACTCTGCGTAAAGTATTGACCCAGATCAGCCTAAGCATGCCACACAGGCCTACCCGGATAGACACTTTTTGCCTCATGTGGATTTTCTGTTTCAGGAATAACTACTCTATACATCTATCCCTCTAAGACGGAATGTGTCGGCCGGATCAGTCTGCGCGGACAGCGCAGGCTGATCTGGTCGATACATTACACAGATGTCTGTTGCCGCAGCTGCATTTTGGGGCATTTTGAGAAACAAGTATATGTATTATTGTATTATTTTAGCCAAGGATCCATTTTATGCCCGAGATACTCGTGAGTTATTCAGACAGTTTTTTGGTAAACCCGATCAACGTTCATCATATTTGAAGGTAAAATACACATAATTAGATTGACTTGCTTTATACGCCCTTCTTAACATTTTCCACTTGTAGACACATTTTGATGCATCTTCAGCAGACTTCTGTTGAACGTTTTGTGACAAAGAAAGAAATTGATCATGATGAGCATTTCTCCATTTGCTGCAATGTTTTTTACTTTATTCAATAAATAGGTTTTCATTTATAGAGATGACCATATTTTTGCCAGAATTATTTCAAAGTCGTTTGTTGCAGAATTGTTGTTTGTGGGAAAGAGTTAAGACAATGTGAATTGTTGTAGTATGCATGCTGCATTCACAAATTTCCACTTGCTATGACTGTTTATGGGTATAATTTCTTGACCAAGTTTGAAACCTAGCCAAGTGGCTCAAGTAACTTACAAGTTACATATAGGGTATATAACTTGCTTTGACTGTTTATGGGTATAATTTCTTGACCAAGTTTGAAACCTAGCCAAGAGGCCCCAGTCATTTAAAAGTTAACAGAATGGGTTGTATAACTTGCTATGACTGTTTATGGGTATAATTTCTTGACCAAGTTTGAAACCTAGCCAAGTGGCTCAAGTAACTTACAAGTTACATATAGGGTATATAACTTGCTATGACTGTTTATGGGTATAATTTCTTGACAAAGTTTGAAACCTAGCCAAGTGGCTCAAGTAACTTACAAGTTACATATAGGGTATATAACTTGCTTTGACTGTTTATGGGTATAATTTCTTGACCAAGTTTGAAACCTAGCCAAGAGGCCCCAGTCATTTAAAAGTTAACAGAATGGGTTGTATAACTTGCTATGACTGTTTATGGGTATAATTTCTTGACCAAGTTTGAAACCTAGCCAAGTGGCTCAAGTAACTTACAAGTTACATATAGGGTATATAACTTGCTATGACTGTTTATGGGTATAATTTCTTGACCAAGTTTGAAACCTAGCCAAGAGGCTCCAATCACTAAAAAGTTAACAGAATGGGTTGTATAACTTGGTATTAGCATCTCAAGCAAAGAAGGCTACATTTTCTATATACAGATATCAGAGATCTTTTGGTTATTTTCAATGCAAAGATATCTTTAAATTGTTCGATTCAATGATAAAACCAATTCTGTGCTACGGAGGACAAATTTGGGGTTATACATATTCAGATGCCCTAGAATCCGTACACTTTAATTTTTGTAAGAAATTTTTGAAATTAAATAGTACAACAAATAATATGGTAGCTCTAGGTGAATGTGGAAGATATCCCCTTTTTATAGATTATTATATGTATTGCATTAAGTATTGGTGCAGACTATTGGAAATGCCAAATAGTAGGTATCCACGCAACTGTTACCTAATGTTGAAATCTTTAGATGACGTAGGACGTAAAAACTGGGCAACTTCTGTGAAAAACTTACTCTTCCTATATGGTTTTGGAAACGTTTGGATCTCACAGGAGGTTGGTAACGCGAACCAGTTTATTAGATGTTTTAAACAACGTCTAATAGACTGTTTCAAACAAAATTGGCATGGAAATATCAACGAATCCGGTCGATGTTTTCACTATAAACATTATAAATCCCTATTAAATACAGAACAATATCTACTTATAGACATGCCGTTAAACCATAAAATTGCTCTAGCAAAATTTCGTTGCTCGAATCATAAGTTTAGCATTGAGACCGGTCGACATAGTAAAATTACTCGAGAAAAAAGGATATGTTTATACTGTCTTCAAAAATTTAATCAAAACATTATTGAATGTGAATATCATGTATTTTTCCAGTGTGAAAAGTTCCACGAAATCAGACAGCATTTCCTTTTCACCTGGTATAAATCTTATACTAACATAACTTGTTTCTATAGCTTACTACAATCCGATAACCATTTGTTAATTAGAAAATTAGCACACTATGTACACATGCTGTTGAAAGAGTTTTAGTTTTAGGGACATTTCATATATTGTAAAAATTGTATAAATATTATGTATTATGGGCCGGTGGCCTAAGTACTTCTGAATAAAGATTTGTCATTGTCATTGTCATTGTCATTGTATGACTGTTTATGGGTATAATTTCTTGACCAAGTTTGAAACCTAGCCAAGAGGCTCCAGTCACTTATAAGTTAACAAAATGGGTTGAATGACTGGCTATGACTGTTTATGGGTATAATTTCTTGACCAAGTTTGAAACCTAGCCAAGAGGTTCCAGTAACTTATAAGTTACAGATAGGGTATATAACTTGCTATGGCTGTTTATGGGTATAATTTCTTGACCAAGTTTGATACCTAGCCAAGTGGCTCAAGTAACTTATAAGTTACAGTTAGGGTATTTGACTGCCTATGACTGTCTATGGGTATCATTTCTTGACCAAGTTTGAAACCTAGCCAAGAGGTTCCAGTAACTTATAAGTTACAGATAGGGTATATAACTTGCTATGACTGTTTATGGGTATACTTTCTTGACCAAGTTTGATACCTAGCCAAGTGGCTCCAGTAACTTATAAGTTACAGATAGGATATATAACTTGCTATGACTGTTTATGGGTATACTTTCTTGACCAAGTTTGATACCTAGCCAAGTGGCTTAAGTAACTTATAAGTTACAGATAGGGTTGTATAACTTGCTATGACTGTTTATGGGTATAATTTTTCCCTCGCGTCAAGGTCGTCGAGGTCATCGAGGGTATATAGGGATCTGCATGTTTATGTCCCTACGACGTCATCACTTTAGCGACTTCATTTCTTATGCAATTTTCATGAAACTTCACACACATGCTCTTTAGTCACTTAAAAGTTAACAGAATGGGTTGTATAACTTGCTATGACTATTTATGGGTATAATTTCTTGACCAAGTTTGATACCTAGCCAAGTGGCTCAAGTAACTTATAAGTTACAGATAGGGTATTTGACTGCCTATGACTGTCTATGGGTATAATTATTTGACCAAGTTTGAAACCTAGCCAAGAGGCTCAAGTAACTTATAAATTACAGATAGGGTATATGACTTGCTATGACTATTTATGGGTATAATTTCTTGACCAAGTTTGATACCTAGCCAAGTGGCTCAAGTAACTTATAAGTTACACATAGGGTATATAACTTGCTATGACTGTTTATGGGTATTCTTTCTTGACCAAGTTTGATACCTAGCCAAGTGGCTCAAGTAACTTATAAGTTACAGATAGGGTTGTATAACTTGCTATGACGGTTTATGGGTATAATTTTTCCCTCGCGTCAAGGTCGTCGAGGTCATCGAGGGTATATAGGGATCTGCATGTATATTTCCCAACGACGTCATCACTTTAGCGACTTCATTTCTTATGCAATTTTCATGAAACCTCACACACATGCTCACTAGTCACTTAAAAGTTAACAGAATGGGTTGTATAATTTGCTATGACTGTTTATGGGTATAATTTCATGACCAAGTTTGAAACCTAGCCAAGAGGCTCCAGTCACTTATAAGTTAACAAAATGGGTTGTATGACTGGCTATGACTGTTTATGGGTATAATTTCTTGACCAAGTTTGAAACCTAGCCAAGAGGTTCCAGTAACTTATAAGTTACAGATAGGGTATATAACTTGCTATGACTGTTTATGGGTATACTTTCTTGACCAAGTTTGATATCTAGCCAAGTGGCTCCAGTAACTTATAAGTTACAGATAGGATATATAACTTGCTATGACTGTTTATGGGTATACTTTCTTGACCAAGTTTGATACCTAGCCAAGTGGCTTAAGTAACTTATAAGTTACAGATAGGGTTGTATAACTTGCTATGACTGTTTATGGGTATAATTTTTCCCTCGCGTCAAGGTCGTCGAGGTCATCGAGGGTATATAGGGATCTGCATGTATATGTCCCAACGACGTTATCACTTTAGCGACTTCATTTCTTAAGCAATTTTCATGAAACCTCACGCACATGCTCACCAGCATTGCCTCTTGTACAAGCTCATTGATCTAGGTCAAAGGTAAAGGCCACAGTGACTCGCATACTTCTGTAAGAAACGATGTCATCGCTAAAGTGACTTTGTTTCTTATCCAATTTTGATGAAGCTTGACACACATTCTTTATAGCGGGGGATCTCAAATCAAAACATGTTTTGTTTATGTGCAACAAAATCTCTCATGTTACTTCATTATACTTCATGTTGTGGAAACTGTTTAAAATTATCTCAGACAATTATTTTGATATAGGTTTTGAGGTCAAATAATAATTTAAGAAAAATGAAAAACTTCCTTATCTAGATCTCTTTTCATTATGTTCTTGCATTTTCACCCATAGATAATCATGTTTATTTCAGGTTTACATTCTTTGTCCAGTATTTTTACGGTTCGGAGGTTCAGTTTGTCGATGTCTTGTTCGCTGGATTGATGCTCCAATACAGTCGGATCCAAGTGATGATTCCTATTGGATTAAACCGCAAGATGGGGAAATGGACAAATCTGGTGGATCATTTTGTGATGAAACTACAATGTGTGATAAGTGCTTGGATGACAGTGGGACTCGATTTTTTAAGGAAAAAATAAATGGAAACACTTTAGGGCCAAGGTTTGTAGAGTGTTGGACTCTTGGGGACCCCAGATTTAATGATTCTGGAAATCCCTTGTTTGGGCCTCATTTTAATCCCAAGGAGGACTGGCGTGAACAGTTGACCATTGAACGTTTTCGAAGTTTTTTGCGGTATGCCAAATTAAAATACCTTCCAGAGAATGAGCAGTGTATCGACTGTAAGGTTTTGATACAACAAAAAGAAAAAGTGATACACGTCTGTCGCAAGAATAAAAAGAAGAAGAAGAAATCGAATAAACAGGAGGATTTAATAAAAGACTTAAAAGAGGTTCGGGACAAGATCGATGAGTTAGAGTCAAATGACTGTATCTCTAAAGAAGAAAAGGATAGGAGAGTTCGAGATATTATTGAAAAAAAGCCAAAAGTTATGGAGGCCCTTCAAGATGTAAGTCAGACACTATCAATTTGACTGTAACCCTTTCCAACATAGGACAATTCTGCAGCAGACGACTTTGAACATATTTTCTCAAGATGGAAAATCTCAATAATTGAATGGATAACCTATGACTAAAAGTGGAAAACATTGTGGCAAAAGGAGAAATTGCTCATTTTGATCAATTTCTTCTTTTGTCACTATGTTTTCAAAGAGCCGCCAGCTGCAGGGGCGTCAGAAAGCGTCTACATGAGGGAAAGGGTTAACCCTTTCCAACATGCAGACTTATTTTGATGCATTTGCAGCAAACAACATTTGAAAATATTGTTGCAAAAGGAGAAATTGCAAGTTTTTCTTTTGCCATAATTATTTCACCTCTATTCAATAAATATACTTGAATTGTTGGATTCAATGTTTTTGTGAAAAGAACATGAAACGACCCATTGATGGAACTTTCAAAATGAAACACTGATAAAAAATAAGACAAAGCACACACTTGCTCTGTAAAAGGAAGAAAAATTGCTAAAATATTTGAATGTGCAAATTCATTTCTTTTATACAATTGTATAAATGGACAGGTTGGTACTATCCCCAAAAAATGTCCAATCCCTAACTTGCACAGATCTCTAAATAAGGGGTGTTTTGGATATTCTATACTCCTTTATAGGACCCTCTAACTACATATGTTGTGGGTGCTCAAAAGAATCATCTCATCGAGATGATTCTATTAATGGGTACCCACATCATAGGATTTGGTTTGATAATGAGAGAGATATTGTGGGGAAAAGAGCTGTATAGTCCTTCTTATATCTGGACCTTTTGTTGTGTAACCTCATATTCTCACAGTTTTAACCCTTTCCCTTATACGACAAGTCTGCAGCAGACGACTTTCAACGTATTTTGTCTAAACATAGAAAAACTCCATAATTGAATGGATAACCTATGACTAAAAGTGGAAAACATTGTGGCAAAAGAAGAAATTGCACGTTTTGTGCAATTTCTTCTTTTGTAACTATGTTTTCAAAAAGCAGTCTGCTTAATTAGCATTGTCTGCTTCCAAGCTTAACCAATTCTAATTCAATCTTCACCAA
Organism: Serripes groenlandicus; assembly: GCA_031761405.1. Lineage (NCBI taxonomy): Eukaryota > Metazoa > Mollusca > Bivalvia > Cardiida > Cardiidae > Serripes > Serripes groenlandicus. The sequence goes on from JASEVX010000007.1 coordinate 14,235,358, forward strand.
ACTTGGTCAAAATAATATGGTCAATTCCTGACCAACTTTGATTTCCAGCAGACTTTTTTAGAAATCATTGTGGCAAACATAGAAATGGCTCATAATGAGTAATTTGTTCACTTGCTACATTGTTTCAAGCTCATGTCAATAATAATAATTTTTTCAAAGTCATCAGCTGCAGATTTCTTTTAACCCTTTCCCTCATATAGACGCTTTCTGACACCTCTGCAGCAGATGGCTTTTTGAAAACATGGTGACAAAAGAAGAAATTGCACAAAACGTGCAATTTCTCTTTTTGCCACAATGTTTTCCACTTTTTGTCATAGGTTATCCATTCATTTATGGAGATTTTCTATTTTTTGACAAAATACGTTCAAAGTCGTCTTCTCCAGAATTGCCGTATGAGGGAAAGGGTTAAGCAATGTATGCTCTTTAACTTTGGCAATTCTTATCCAAATCCAACATTCACCTAACTTGACAAAAACTTTGATTTCTAGCCAAATTGCTCAAGACATTACCTACTAAAACCTTGACCACACATATTTACAAATCTGCTGCAGATGACTGAAAACTTCTTGGGAAAATCTGATTTTTGGGAAAATCTGAAAAAAAATCCAGAGTTTAGTTATATATGCTCTTGATTCAGGTTGATAGCCATGGAAAGAAATGCAGTTCTGAAGAAGAAGAAAATACCTCTGATAGCAATCCCAAGAATTCTGTTTTCAGCAGCGATGCCACTGTCACAGATGATTTCCAATATGGCTTGTTATCAAGGGAAGATGATAAGGCCTGCCCCCCAAAAATGGTGGCTGGATTTAAAGTTGTTAAAATTGAAGATGAAAAGAACGGACTTTATGAAGTGAACATTTCTTCTGCTACTATGACGGTAAATTTAATTTTGTTATTCAAAGAATGTGAAAAAATACCTCAGCACATGGTGATCTTTCATCATTACTGCAAACTACAAACTACAAATCTTTAGCAGAGGCATTTTAGCCCTTTCTCACTTACAACAAAATTGCAGCAGTTTACTTTGAAAACATTTGGTCAAAATTATGGAAGCTCTCTAAAAATAAAAGTACAGTTATGAAATAAAGATGAAAACTGTTCAAACTTTTTAAATCACTTGTAATGTTATAGTTTAAAGGATACACAGGAAGTGTATGAATTGTTTCTTTTACCATATGAAAAGGAATGCCTATTGAAAGGTTAGAAACATAATAAGTAAAATATATTTGACAATTCTCTTTTGGGGTTGTAGGCTTCCATTAGTAATTCACATTATAATAATTATTTAAGGGAATGAAGGTTTTGTCACCCAAAATATTCAGAGCTCTATTATTATGAAATACAGTTTAAAGTATTATGGAAAATGGAGAAATTCCTCAGTACGAGCAATTTATACTTTTGCGACGTTGCTTACAAAAGTAAACTGTTTGAAACGTGTCAAAATGTGTCTTGAAATGGTTAACTCCTTCCAACCTTCAGACCATCAAGATGATGTGTTAGTCAAGTTCGAACATGGGTCATGTTGGGTCAAAAAGTAGGTCAATTTGAAGGGAAATCTTGTTAACTCTGTAGAAGACGCATTTTTTGCTACAGCAGCTTGACATTTGATGAGAATGATTATCTAAATGAAATCTAAGCCAAGTTCAAATATGGGTCATATTAGGTCAGAAACAAGGTCAATAATATACAATTATGGACTTTTCAGCTGTTATACATGATGTGATATGCACCAAAAAAACATTATTGAACGAGGCGATAGCCGAGGTCAATAATGATTTTTTTGGTGCATATCAACATCATGTATAACAGCTGAAAAGCCCATAACTGTTTTATTATATAACCCTCATTTTATCTTATTATACCTCACGTAAATTTGTAATGCTAAATTCTCATATACTCATCACGGGCAATTTCTTACTGTCTCATGATAACAGTACAGTATACTGTTACATGGCACGTGCGTTAAAATGTTGGTTATGCACGTGCATGACGTCATTTCAAACAATAACGTCACTTTTTAGACGCGCGTGCCATGTAACAGTATACTGTTAACCGGTATATTCATGTGTGTGTGTTACATTGTAGTAGATCTACCCATGTTCACCTCCCCTACAAAGGTACAGAATAAATTGAATAAACATGTGATTTTGTTCGGTATAATAAAATAAATATTGCATGGCTTCCAGTGTGACAGCCTGGGCTAACAGTATTTTCCTCATGTTGACAATATGTACTGTCACACTGTCACACTGGAAGCCATGCCATATTTATATAATATTGTCATGATCATCCGAACGAGCTTCGAAAGTTTCCGTGGTCATTCGGAACGCGCCTCGGAAAATTCCGTAGCGTACGGATAAAGGCGAGGGATATTAATAGGCAGCTCATGGGATTCCCCGGTCTTTCCCTGTTACTATTTATAAAACTGGTGAATATCGCTAGATATTTTTTCTAAAAAATTACTTTTTAGCCAATGAAAAGGCGTCTATTTATAGGTTATATAATAAAGGAAAATATTGTTCAAACTCTGGAGGTAGCATTTTTACTTTGAGCAAGTTGAAACTTTGTTAGAATGTTGTCTTAATAATATCTAGTCCATGTTGGAATATGGGTCATATCCGGTAAAAAATATAGATCACTAGGCCAAACGAAGGAAAATCTTGTTAACACTGTGGAGGTTGAATTCAGAATAATTGTCTTGATGTGTTTTGCATTGCGGTACATTGTATAATTAAGGTAAGCGAACTAGGGCCATCATGGCCCTCTTCTTTTTTATAGAATTGAAAACATCGTGACATAAGGGGAATTGGCTATTTGCCCTTTTTTTTCAAAAAACTTCTGTCAGAAAGCATTTAAATATGAGAAAGGGTTAAGGTATGAAATCAAAATAAAATAAAATGTTTATTTAGATGTAACACTGAGGAATACTCACTCTATATCTTAACCCTTTCTCTCATATAGACGCTTTCTAATGCCTCTGCAGCAGAAGGCTTTTTGAAAACATAGTGACAAAAGTAGAAATTGCTCAAAACGAGCAATTTCTCCTTTTGCCACAATGTTTACCACTTTTAGTGTTATCCTTTCAATTATAAGAGATTTTCTATTTTTTGAGGAAATATCTTCATAGTCGTCCGCTGCAGAATTGTCGTATGAGGGAATGGGTTAATCTTACAACGAAACAAACAATTAATCTATTTTTTACAGACTGAGGAAGAGGATATAGAATACACAGAGAAAATGAAACATCAACTCCAACAACGAGAACTTAATACCTTCATTCTCACTGCATCTCATCTCGTAGAGAAAATTGAAGGTCTTCCAATGCAGTTTGAATGGTGGGAAGGTCGGGGTTTCTGTGTGGCCGTTTTTAACTATCAGGACGAGGAGAAGGAATTTGCCAAAAACTGGACCAACTTCACTCTGAAAGTTTCAGGTTTTAAAGAAAAATCCATAAAGAAAATAATGTTGTCAAGTGAGTGAGCAGGCTTGTGAATGTAGTCCATGTCATTTACCCTTTCCAACATACAACAAATCTGCAGCAGGCGACTTTGAAAACATACTCGAATTTTTTTGTAAACTCCCTTTAAAGGAAAGTACAATAATTGAATAGAGTTTAAAACATGGTGACAAAAGGAGAAATTGCTCGTTTTGAGCAATTTCTTCTTTGGTCGCCATGTTTTTTTTTGTCAAAAAGCTGTCTGCTGCAGAGGCGTCAGAAAGCGACTATATGAGGAAAAGGGTTACATGTTGTATAATTTAGCTCTAACCAACCTATAGATGCATTTAGAAGCATCTGCTACAGATGATGTTTGGAAACATTGAAGCAAAAGAAGAAATCGCGCATGATGAGCAATTTCTCCTTTTGCCACATTGTTTTTTAACTTTTTCAATTATAGTTATTAATTTATTGAGCTTTATAATTTCTTTAACTGCTTGTTTGCAAAGTCAATTGATGCAGATTGGTGAATGTGGGAAAGGGTTAAAAAAGTTCAAAAGCATTATCTGTCACTGGTTTTAAGCTCGACTTTTCATAAAATATGAGAGCTATGGTACTCCCCCTTGTATCGACGTCACATCTTAATTAAGATTTTGCAGGCAAGTAAATATATTTACCATAGCTCAGTTCCCAACCGTCACACATTGTGTAATTAATATAAAAGATAACTATCCTGCATGTAATGAAAATGATGGCCCTTTTTAGCTCACATATGCACAAAGTGCTCAAGGTGAGCTATTGTGATCACATTTTGTATGTGTGACTTGCATCGTCCATTGTCATGAGTATGAGTTTCTTTGTTAACACTGTACAGGGCACATTATACATCTTCATGAAAGTTTAACAGAACATAATTTTACATACATCTCCGTCAAATCCATAAACTAAAAAAGCATTGGGAAAATGGAGTGTACTTTCCTCCGGGCCGTGAGTGTGAACCCCAGCTAGGCCAACATTCTTTCCAACATTTAACAAAAGTTGGTGAAACAAGCAGCTACATTTGCTTTTCACCAATGGGCTAATAGTCATGTGGGAAAGCAGCCTGTTGCTTGGATAGAATTGTTCGGAATACTGGGGTAAGAAAGCCAGAAACACAGGCCGCTGTATATTACGGAAAAGTTATGGCATTAAACCCCAATCATAGAATTATCTGACTATACATAAACTGTTGCCTTCACCAATATTTAAACATGTAATGATGTAACACATTATTTCTAGAGATGGCAACGAATATTCCAATGATATATCATAATTTGAATATTCGATTAAAATCAGGAGTATTCTGAAATATATATATATATCAAATTGAGAATACTTCACAAATTTTTTGCAACGTTTTTTTACTAAAAACTGCAAGTAAAGGGTTAACAATGGTCCATTTTATGTGTATTATATAAGGTGTCAATACTGTAGATAATGTGTCAAACTGATAATCTTTGCTATTAAAGTGATCAATACAATACCGATGGTTTCGTTCTAAAATGCCATAACTTCATCTTGTAAAACATTTAGTTTAGGCTTTTTAGAATGATACATCAATGAGACAAACCATAGTTTTGGCCTTGTTATTATATGTTGGTTAGCAATATATTACTGGGAACATTTTGTGCCCGTTTTTAGCTCACCAGAGCACAAAGTGCTCAAGGTGAGTTTTTATTCGTTGTTCGTCGTCAGTCGTCCGCCGTCAACATTTGCTTGTTAACACTCTAGAGGCAACAATTTGCAACCAATCTTCATGAAAGTTTATTAGAACATATATCTCCATCAAATCTAGGCCAAGTTCGAAACTTGGTCATGTCGGGTCAAAAACTAGGTCACTAGGCCAAATTGAAGAAAAATCTTGTTAACACTCTGTTAACACCCGCATTTTTAGCTTGAGCATGTTGAAACTTTGTCAGAAAGTTTGTCTAGGCCAAGTTCAAATATGGGTCATGTCCGGTCAAAAACTAGGTCACTAGGCCAAATTGAACAAAAATCTTGTTAACACTCTGGAAGCCACATTTTAAACTTGAGCATGTTGAAACTTTGTCAGAAAGTTTGTCTTGATGATATCTAGGCCAAGTTCGAATATGGGTCATGTCCGGTCAAAAACTAGGTCACTAGGCCAAATTTAAGAAAAATCTTGTTAACACTCCGGAAGCCACATTTTTGGCTTGAGCATGTTGAAACTTTGTCAGAATGTTTGTCTTAGTAATATCTAGGCCAAGTTCGAATATAGGACGGTCATGTCTGGTCAAAAACTAGGTCACTAGGCCAAATTGAAGGAAAATCTTGTTAACACTCTGGAAGCCACATTTTTAACTTGAGCATGTTGAAACTATGTCTTGATGATATCTAGGGTAAGTTTGAATATGGGTCAGGTCAGGTCAACAACTAAGTCACTAGGCCAAATTGTAGAACAATCTAGTTAACACTATATAGATCACATTTTTGACTTGAGCGGCTTGAAATTTTGTCAGAAAGTTTGTCTTGATGATATTGCCATTGGCGCTGAAAGAGTTATGTCTTAAATAGCCCATTCTCAGGTGAGCGATTCCAGGGCCTCATGGCCCTCTTGTTTCAACAACATTTCAGTTACATGTATATACAGCAAGAGATAGGTTAAATGGGGCGGAGGACATTCAAAACCCATATGGTCATAACCCATATGGTACATTTTGGTCATAGAAGTCAAAACCCATATGGTTTAAAAAACAGGGTAGTCAAAACCCATACAATAGAAAAAGCAGGGTAGTCAAAACCCATACAATAGAAAAAACAGGGTAGTCAAAAATGAACCATGTATGGGTTTTGATATACACTCAGGTTAAATTGCTCCTAATAGGCAGTTCAACATTTCTACTATTATAACGAGCTTCACCCTTCAAGACAGTCCCTGTCAGAACTAAACGTTTGCAAAAATTACATTAAGCAAGTGATCAATAGATTATTATCTGAACACTTTACTGACTTATTTTTCACGAACATTCTTTTCAATCGAATGCATCAATCGAACGACAATGTAAATGCTAGTACTGAGAGATGAACAAAATAAGACAACAATAAGATACCTTTACAGCAAATAACAAATTTATAAACTCTTTGTTGGCAAAGCATGCACATATAGGTTGATTATTCAAATATTCGAATACTTTGTGACCGAATATTTGAATACTTATTTTTGTATTCATTGCCATCCACAATTATTTCCCAATGGTGCCTATATAAATTGATTTAGATAAATGTGTTGATAGTTCAAATCGCCCTGTAGAATAGCTTATTTGTTCAGCATTTCTGGTAGCCTCCTTTAAAACCAAAATCAATTGAAACAAACAAATTTAGTCTTTGTTAACCCTTTTCCTCATACGACAAACCTGTAGCAGACGACTTTAAACATATTTTGTCATAAAATAAAATTGAATGGATAACCTATGACTAAAAGTGGAAAACATTGTGGCAAAAGAAGAAATTGCATGTTTTGTGCAATTTCTTCTTTTGTCACTATGTTTTCAAAAAGCCGTCTGCTGCAGAGGCGTCAGAAAGTATCTATATGAGGGAAAGGGTTAATTTGTATCTCCGAAATCAGATTAGTTTTTTTCCCACATATATAGATTCATTTTGTTAAATCTGCAGACAATATTTGTGAACATTGTTGCAATAGGAATAATTGCTCATCATTAGTAATTTCTTCCTTTGTCAAAATCTTTTCAACTCTTTAATTATTATACTTTAATTTCTAGAGATTTTCCTTATTTTTTGCCTATACATTTACAAAGTTATCTGCTGTACAGATTTGTTGTATGTTGGAAAGGGTTAACGATGACAAATCTGTTTGTCTCAATACATACTAGACCAGCAGCCCTAACACAATTATTATTAATTTTTCTTTGTCTACAAGTCTTTTTCTTAATCATCAAAATTACTTTTACAGTGGTTTGTTATGTCGCGAAAAGAAAGAAAAGAATCTGTCATGGTTGGACTATGGAAGTGGATGATGTGCTGGCGTGTGTTTTAACTGCAGCATCTATTGATATAGCGGACTTGAGTATGAGTATACAGAGGGGCTTCAGATTTGAAGATCGACTGACTGAGGACGAACGAGAGTCTCTAATAGTACATCAGGTACATTCATTCTTTTCATGATACATATGAATTTTAATATCCCTGGTGCAGTTGATTTTCTGAAGAATAGAATTGAATAAAGGAGATATTACTCAAAAACAATGATATTTTTAGCGCATCTGTTTAGATCGTCATTGTTGTCGTCTATGTTGTCACAAAACTTTAACCTAACCTCATAACTCAAAAACTGTTAAACATTTTCAAATGAAATTTGGTAAACATGTTACTAGGAACAATATACATGTCTATAATACGTCTCATAACTCTGGCTTTAATAATTATTCAGAAATGCCTCTTTTTCAAATAAGATAAAAAACAGATGAGCGTTGTTGGTGTTTGCTTTCGGGACTCTTGATTTTTCACACGATGCTTAGTAGTCTTGATTCCATGTGCAGTTCACAGTCATTTGACTGAATGTCTAGAAACTGACATTTTTACATATTTGTTATGTGACCATTAAACGAATATGGACTTTATCAAGTCTTTCAACTTGTAATCTATTAATATCTTGATATCTTAATACGAATATTGTTAAGCCTGATGTTGGCAAATGTAAAAATACTACAAATTAGAATAGTTCTTTTGGACAGGAGAAGCAGAAAAGTAGACATTGCTTTTCATGTGTAATTTTTACTTTATTGTCAATGCTTTCAGCATTATATGTGCTTCAGAAGGAACTGATGTTACTGTATAAGGGAAAATAAATAATCCTTTCCCTTATACAGATAACTTAAGAAACCTTGGTTTGAGGATAACACATTTAGAAAACTACCCTTTCCCACATACAGCAAATTTGAAGCAGACAACTTTGAAAAGATATTGGCAAAAAATGTGAAAAATCTTTATAAATGATAGTATAATAATTAATTAAAGTTGAAAACATTGGCAAAAGGAGAAATTGCGCGCAAATGATAGTATAATAATTTAATAAAGTTGAATACACTGGCAAAAGGAGAAATTGCTCGGCTGCTGCAGAGGTGTCAGAAAGCGTCTATATGTGGGAAAGGGTTATAAAAATTTAAATCTTTCCAATTTGGAAACAACTATAGAAAACATTGCGACAAAATAAGCAACAAAATAAGCAATTTCTTCTTTATCATCATATTCAATAATTATACTTTAATTGGGATAAATCGTCCATATATTTGTCTAGATATTTTAAAAGTTGACTGCTGTAGGTTTCTTTTATACATACGGGAAAGGGTTAAGGAGCAGTTGCTCATGATGAACCATTTCTCCTTAATTTGGCTATGCTTTCATCTCTGTTTCAAAATTATGCTTCATATTTCTAGATATATTAAAATATTTTCTAGAGATATTATCGAAACAGACAAGTCGAACAAACAAAAAATTGATAAAAAGTAAAGCATTTACGGCAATCACAATTTTTGCAGCAGACAATTTTAAAGACACATGGGAAAAACAATAAATTATCTCTGTAAATGAAAGTATAACAATTGTGTATAACAATTGTGTTCAGTTAGAAACATTGTAGCAAAAGGATAAATTGCTCATCATGAGCAATATCTACTTTTGCAACAATGTTTTCAAAAGTTGTCTGCTGTAGATGTTGCAAAAGGATCTGAATGTGGGAAGGGTTGATATTTTCATTGGTATATATTTTTCAGCCTAATTTTTGCCTTGAAAAAGTTTTAATGGGCTTGGAAGAAGGAGAAGCATCGTCAATTCTCACAGAAAAAGGTGGAAAGGATAAACTGAAGAACATGTTTAAAGCCATAGCTGACTATGATGTAAGTTTTGTGGTTCTATGGTAATCCTTGTCAAGAGAAATTGAAACGAGTTATGTAATAGTTTTGTATATTGCTTTTCATATGGTTTTTTGACTATCAAATGGTGAAGAAAACTGTTTTTGTGCAGTAGGTTGTGTGTTCAATTCCTTGCTATCATACTGCAGACTTAAAAATGGTGGTATTAACCCTTTCCCTCATATAGACGCTTTCTGACGCCTCTGCAGCAGACGGCTTTTTGAAAACATAGTGACAAAAGAAGAAATTGCACAAAACGTTCAATTTCACCTTTTGCCACAATGTTTTCCACTTTTAGTCATAGGTTATCCATTTAATTATGGAGATTTTCTATTTTTTGACAAAATACGTTCAAAGTCGTCTGCTGCAGAATTGTCGTATGAGGGCTTTCCCTCATAGGCCCTGGAATTGTGGGGTTAGCATAACAACTGACTCACTGGTATGAGGATAAATGGACCAGTAGTACTCTGGCAACCTCACCAAAGAAATATCAATATAAATGAACAATTGTTAAAAGTGGGGTAAAACAACATTCAAGCAAACACAAACTTGATGCCAGAAAAATAGGCTTTCTGATTTATATAAGTACAAATGTAATCTATAAAAGCTAGCTCTATAGCAAGGCAGTATAAGTATCCCCTTATACAAACACATAGCTACAGAATTATTGTCTATCTATGGCACAGACCACTATACTACACAAACATTATGAATCAAGATTATTTATTCTTTGGTATTTTTTTACCCTCACCGTTCAGAATTAACTATTTGGCGAGATGAATCAAGATTATTTATTCTTTGGTATTTTTTTACCCTCACCGTTCAGAATTAACTATTTGGCGAGATGAATCAAGATTATTTATTCTTTGGTATTTTTTTACCCTCACCGTTCAGAATTAACTATTTGGCGAGATGAATCAAGATTATTTATTCTTTGGTATTTTTTTACCCTCGCCGTTCAGAATTAACTATTTGGCGAGATGAATCAAGATTATTTATTCTTTGGTATTTTTTTACTATTTGGCGAGATGAATCAAGATCAGTACACATATTCCTTTAGTATAACCATTGCTCAAATTCTCTACCAGAATATTATTCAGTGAATGTTTGACTCACTGCAGAAACTGACTGTTTGTATGCATTTCCATTTATAAATACATAAAATAATTGAGTGCTTATAGCACAGATGATCTGTAATTGTATTTAGACTTATTTCAATTCAGTTACGGATTATCATTCTATTAAAATGCAACAAAAAAATCTGTATATGCTAAAAACACTGCTTTCAAAAGTTCATAGCAACTCTGAAGTATTGATGGCTTCGCTCAGGGATGCTATAACTACATCCTGTACAAGCTGTAGCTTTGACCTGTTCGAGTGAGACCATCAATAGAATAGCACATTATTTGTATATATTTGTATAAAGACTCCCATTAACTACAAATTGATAAGAATACATGAACTTACGTACATAGACATAACCTTTATAGATAGTGACATATAGGCCCAAGTATAATGTCTTATATGTTATACAGATGTCACTTTAATAAACGATTTACTTACTTACTTATAAATGCATAGTCTGATAATGAACTTGTCCCATATACAACAAATCTGCAGCAGACAACTTTAAATACTTCTAATTAGACTTTGGAAAATTTATATAAATGATAGTATAATAATTGAGTAGAGTTGAGATCATTGTGGCAAAAGGAGAAATTGCTCACTTTCAGCAATTTCTCCTTTTGCCACAATGATTTCAACTCTACTCAATTATTATACTATCATTTATATAAATTATTTTCAAAGTCGTCTGCTTCAGATTTGACTAAATGCGTCTGTAAGTGGGAAAGGGTTAAGTTTCCTTAACCCTTACATGTATGTTTACTGGTTGTAAATGTCGGAAGACTGATTTTTCCCTAGTTGAGGCTTTTATGGTTTATTCTGTGTTTCAGTTGTATGGAAGCGAATTTGTTTGTGACATAATGGAGATGTTAAGGTAAGCATTGATTGACACTTCAATTATATCATATAAACTAAATCCTTTTGGGTGGTGCTCACACTTGAATTATATCATATAAACTAAATCCTTTTGGGCGGTGCTCAGTTTCATTAAAACCAGACCTAAAAATCACTTGCTCCTATATAGATCAGATGACTGTCCCATTGATTATCAAGTTCTTTGATTGTATAGCAAGAGCGTTTGTTGTATTATGCAATTTCATTGGATATCAAACCCAAGCACGTGGCCACAAGTGTTTAAGTGTATCAGGTCAATTTAAGACGACCCTGTATGCTGGATAGTCAGATTCAAACAGTAAAGTATTTTGGTCTGAATTAAATGAAATTGGGCAGTACTATGCAAAAATCAACTTTAACCCTTTCCCTCATAAGACAATTCTGCAGCAGACGACTTTGAACGTATTTTGTCAAAAAATAGAAAATCTCCATAATTGAAGGATAACCTATGATTAAAAGTGGAAAACATTGTGGCAAAAGAAGAAATTGCTTGTTTTAAGCAATTTCTTCTTTTGTCACTATGTTTTCAAAAAGCTGTCTGCTGCAGAGGCGTCAGAAAGCGTCTATATGAGGGAAAGGGTTAATGTTAATATAACACATGTGTAAAAGTCTCCCTAAGGATCCAAATGGATACAACGATGCAGAGCCAGATCAGATCTCACAACTGGCTGATCTGGACCAATGCTGGTCAAATATGCCTGGTTATTAACAAATATCTGTCTGCACATTATGTGTTATCAGATCCAAAGAGAAACTGTTTATAAAGAAGTTTTTTTAACCCTTTCCCACATACAACAAATCTGCAGCAGACGATTTTGAATTTCTTTTGGCAAAACATGAAAAATCTCCATAAATGAGTTATTTTATTTCTAATAGCATTGAAAACATTGTGGTAAAATGAGAAGTTGCTCATTTTGATAAATTTTCCTTTTGTTACAATGTTTTCAAAAGTTGCTGCTGCAGGGGCGTCAGAAAGTGTCTGTATGTTGAAAAGGTTTAAACATTCTATGATTTATTGGTGAAGAGTGCAGAGCCAGATACTGTACTTGATGTGCAGGCTTATCTGGATATACACTTTTGTAACTATGTTTGAGAAATGGAGGTATTTAGATTCCCAAGTAAAAGTAGTGTTCATTGTGCATTTTTCCATTTTCCAATTATTTTTTTATACATTCATGGAAAAGTCTTTGTATTGTCACTCTATTCTTTATCCTAATCTTTTATACTTTATTTGTACTTTGTTATTGCAATAACACTATATATTGCAGACTTTATCAAACATTTTCTTTATATTTTCTCTTTTCAGAAACAAACAGAAGGTTAGAATAATTTTAATTTTGTGAAATACGTTTCCTTATGCTCCTTGACTTATTTTATTACATATACAGATTATCAGTAGGAGACTACAGCCATAAGTACTCATTCCAAGGGGTCTGCTCACAGTGAGCTGTTTTGAATGCTCTGTGGTTGTGGAGCATCAACAATTGCATCCATTTCCATTAAATGATATCTGCATGACTATATGACTAAACCAAACTGAATAGGACTAGATCAGGAGGACTGGTCTTTTCCCAAACATATCAGTTTCATGACTTGACTAGACCCTATGTGGTGGGTACTCAAAAGTATCATCTCACTGATGAGGATTTGAGGATGTGAAATGCTCTTCTTATCTAGAGCTCCGCTGACATTTCACATGAATGCTTCTTAGGTGGTCATCCAAAAAATAAGTTTTAAAAAATCCATTTGACTCTTTGTCTGTCCGTTCAATAACTTTTAAATAAACTACTTGAAGGATTTTGAAAATTTATTCATACATCCTGTCTCAGTATTACTGACAAACTGCCATGGAGGAGACATAATGTTTTGTTTTATAAATAACTATCTAGTTATTATAATTTTTAGCTCGTCTGTATTTCGAAGAAAAAAAGTTTAGCTATTGTTATACATTTATTTGCGTTGTGGTCACAAATTTTAACCTAACCTCATAACTCAAAAAACAGTTACACATATTCAAATGAAACTTGGTACACATGTCCCTAGAAACAATACATTTAATGAAAGAACAGACAGGTGTTGGCATTCAATCTGTGGCGCACTTGTAATTACGATGGTGCAATGAAAAGGTTATATGATTGAAGCAACATTAACCGGGCACATGCACTTTTCTAGCTCTTCTGAGGATTGGTAGTAATAGTGTACTCCTATAGTTGTCTACATGTGGTACTGATTTAATCTGTTTTAACCATTTCCCATAAAAACAAATCTGCAGCAGGCTACTTCAAAATCATCTAGATTAAATAAAGAATATTCTTATATATAAAAGTTTAATTTTTAAATAGAGATGAAATAATTTTAGCATAAAGATAAATTGCTCTTCATGAGAAATTTATCCTTCTACCACAATGTTTTTAAAAGTCGTCTGCTGCAGATGCTTTAAAATGCATCTGCATGTTGGAAAAGGTTATACACAGAAGACCGTATCCATGTATTCTGGACCAAAGAATCGGGGTCCGTTTCCACACACCTTACTTAGCATTAAGTGATAATTAAATACTTAACCCTTTCCCTCATATTGACGCTTTCTAACACCTCTAGAGCAAACAGCTTTTTGAAAACATAGTGACAAAAGAAGAAATTGCTCAAAACGAGCAATTTCTTCATTTGCCAGAATTTTTTCCACTATCTACTCAAATAAAGAGATTTTCTATTTTCTGACAAAGTATGTTCAAAGTCGTCTGCTGCAGAATTTTCGTATGAGGGAAAGGGTTAAACGCATATTTCATCTTTTTTGTTTCCGTAATAAAAATGCCAAAAGATTTAATTTCTTTAAATAGAATTGTTAGTCAGCAAGGAAACTATTTATGTCTACTTAAATTCATTCCACCATTCATGTATTACAAAATATTAAGGAAACAAACATGATATTTGCTTTTAACCCTTTCCCTTATACGACAATTCTGCAGCAGACGACTTCGAACATATTTTATCAAAAAATAGAAAATCTCTTTAATTAAATGGATAACCTATGACTAAAAGTGTAAAACATTGTGTCAAAAGGAGAAATTGCTTGTTTTGAGCAATTTCTTCTTTTGTCACTCTGTTTTCAAAAAGCCCTCTGCTGCTGAGGCGTCAAAAAGCATCTATATGGGGGAAAGGGTTAAGTATTAAAGTATTACTTTGCGCTAAGTAAGGTTGTTGGTCCAATTGGACCCCGGGGCCTAGATAAGAAGGAGTAAGCAGGCCTTTCCCCCTAAATATCTCTTATACTTCACACTGACGACATTTGAAGCCTGCTGTTGCAGACGTCTTTTGAAAACATTGCAATAAAAGGTGAAATTGCTCAAAACGAGCAATTTCACCTTTTATTGCAATATTTTCAACTCTTTATCAATATAAATCTTGCAGTTTTCTAGATTGGTGAAATTGTTCGTCGGATGATTGTAAAGCAGACGACCTATGAAATGTCGTGTGAAGTAATGGGTTATTACCAAATCCAAATCTTATTATTGTGGGTATTTAAAAGTATCTCTGTCTGGGTGAGATGATTTTTTGCATACCCACAACAGTGTTAACCCTTTCCCTCATAACCTTTGACTAAAAGTGGAAAACATTGTGTCAAAATTGCTCGTATTGAGTAATTTCTTCTTTGTCTCTATGTTTTCAAAAAGCTGTCTGCTGCTGTGGTGTCAGAAAGCGTCTATAAGAGGGAAAGTGTTAAAGGATCTAATAAGTATTTCGGAACATGATGAACATCTTATTAATAGCTCTGAAGCATGTTACCTATTTTAATTGGTTTACATATCCCCTCTTCATTGATTTTACAGAATGGTAAAACTAAGGCAGATACTTTATGGGACAAAATGGTTGGAGATCCTGATAAATTTGAATTCTTTTGTTTGGTAGAAAAAGATAGAGGTACTTTTTATTTCTTGTTGTTCCTTGATTTTCTTTTTAACCTTTTCCCTCATATATATATATAGACGCTTTCTGATGCCTCTGCAGCAGAAGACTTTTTGAAAACATAGTGATAAAAGAAGAAATTGCTCAAAACAAGCAATTTCTCCTTTTGACACAATGTTTTCCACTTTTAGTCATAGGATTTCCATTCAATTATAGCCGTGCCCCGGTAGCTCAGTCGGTAGCGACGTGGGCTGTCAATCAAGGGGTTGTGAGTTTGAATCCCGGCTCGGCCAACTTTCTTTCCGACGATTGACAAAAGTCAATGTGACAAGCGTCATTTGTCCTCCACCAATGGGCTAAGTCTATGTGGAAAAGCAGCCAGTTGCTTGGGAAGATTGTTGTGTGGAGTACTGGTGTGAGAAAACCAGGAAATGCATGAGTAGGTGAACTGGCCGCCGTGATATAACTGAGAAATTGTTAAACCCCAATCAATCAATCCATTCAATTATAGAGATTTTCTATTTTTTGACAAAATATGTTCAAATTCGTCTGCTGCAGAATTGTCGTATGAGGGAAAGGGTTAATGCAGGATGAGGGGAAAATTGATACAGTTTAGGGGATCAGTCATTATACCCCCAGATACATAGTATATGGGGGCTATATAGGAGTCACGCTTGTCTGTCAGTCAGTTTGTCGGTCCGTTGGTCTGTGGTACATTTCTTGTGAACACTATTTCTCGGCAACCCTTGGTCAGAATTCAATATTACTTCACAAGAATGATTGATACCAAGCCTAGTTGGGCATATTGTCGGCGTGTTGCACTGGAATTATTTTTAAATGCGTTATGGCCCCTTGAATTTCTCATACATATGTATATTGTCAGGCACCAGTTGGGGGTACTCATCACCTTCAGTGATATTTCTAGTTCTGTTTGTCTGTGTCCATTTGCATGCACTTTGCATCTGTAACTGAACTTGTAGTGCACACTGCCTCTACAAGTTTGAAGCACATTTGATGAAACTGTCTACAATCACCAAACTGTTCAGATATGTGAGAGAATGTCTGTCTTAACCCTATCCTACATACAACAAATTTGCAAAAGCAGACTGGTCCGTTTATCCTGACACCTGCCTGTCAGTTGTTATGCTGACCCTGCAACCCGGAGTTCTATAATTATTAAAAGTATGACCCTGCCGGGGATTGAACCCACAACCTCCTGCACCTGAGGCAGACACTACCACTACACCACCGAGGCGATAGGAAAAAAATGAATATCTATGCAAACAAACATTTTAATTATTAAGCAAAGTTAATGGAGCCATTTCTCTGTTTAAACCCTTTACCTCATACAGACGCTTTCTGATGCCTCAACAGCAGACAACTTTTTGAAAACATCATGACAAAAAGAAGGATTATTTTTATCTTTATGTAAATATTAACCCTTACCCTCATACGACAATTCTGCAGCAGACGACTTATTTTGTCAAAAAATAGAAAATCTCTATAATTGAATGGATAAACTATGACTAAAAGTGGGAAACATTGTGTCAAAAGGAGAAATTGATTGTTTTGAGCAATTTCTTCTTTTGTCACTATGTTTTCAAAATGCCATCTGCTGCAGAGGCATCAGAAAGCGTCTATATGAGGGAAAGGGTAAACTTGCATGATACAGCAATGTGGGAAAAGAGGTATTGATCGTAATAAATGATAATATATACATTGTTGTACTACATATCACAGTTTCCATCCTTTCTGTTTCAGAATCTGACCTATGGAAGACTGGCATGAAAACAGTTGATATCCGGTATTTCATGACCAGTAAAAATCCTACAGTTCAAATCTGTCCAATATGTAAAGTGGTGGGACCCGCGTGTACCTGCAATACAATAAAGTCAATTACATCTGCGGCTAGACAGTTAATTGAAGTCTCAAGGGAGGATATAGTTGAAGGCCTCAACCGGGACATTCCAAAGATGAGCTATAAGGAGATTAACGCCATGCATTTCGACACTGAGATACACCATCCAGGGAAAGAAAATGAGAAAAAAAACAAATCTGTTTCTAAAAAGAATAAAGAAAGGAAGATTGAACTTGGTAGTCTTCCTAAAAAGTTCCAAGACGTTGGTATAGTAGCTGAGAAAATGATGGTGTCTATTCCATCAAAACAAGATAACAAACTTATGGGTAACGTCCCTATCCATATGGATGATAAAGAAGATAAAATGGCTCCTGTACCTGGTAAATAAATCTGCCATCTTTTGATAAACAGTTTAACATTTTGTTGACATGCTTTCCTATCCCATATACAATAATTCTGCAGAGCAATGAACAATTTCAACTTTGGCCCCAATGTTTTCAAAAGTCGTCTACTGCTATTGCGGCAAAATGTGTTTGCAGGTGGGAAAGAGTTAAACGCTGCTCAGAAAGTGATAATGTATTACGTGTACTATTAACCTTTTCCCACATACAGACACTTTCTGATGCCTCTTCGGCAAATGGCTTTTGAAAACATTGTGGTAAAAGGAAAAATTGCTCATTATAAGCAATTTCCCCTTTCCTCATTATGTAACAAAAGTTTCAAATAAACTTTGCTGCATAGATATTTGAAATTGTCTTTGTGGGATGACTAAGATTGACTGCACCATAGGAAAATTGACCTTCAGGCCTTCACAATGTCTGCTCCAGATCTTCCAAGGTCTTCATCTAGTCTTACAAGTAACCTGAAGCCTTTATAGAACAGTTTTGTACAGTTTGCAGTCTGACTTCATTCATCAGTAATTCTTACAGCAAACAAAAAATCTAAAGCAGACTACTTTGAAACATCCAGTCAGAAATTGGCAAAATCTCTATAAAGGAATGTATATTTGTTGAATGAATTTAAAAAATTGTGATAAAAGAACAATTTGCTCGCCATTATTAATATCTCCTTTTTAGCTCATCTATGCACAAAGTGCAAGGTGAGCTTTTGTGATCACTCACCGTCCGTCGTCGTCTGTCCGTTCACATTTTCCTACCAACGACTTCTCCTCCTAAACCAATTAACCAAATTCAAAATAATGTTACAGGAATGTTCCTTGGGTGAATCTCTTTCAAACTTGTTCAAAAAATGCTATTCCATGCAGAACTTTAGCTGCCATGGCAACAATTACGGGGAAATTAACCAAAACTTAAAAAATCTTCTTGTCCAAAAATTCTGGCCCGTTTTGAAAATTATTTTGCACAAATGTTCCTTAGGATACCCTCTACCAAGATTGTTCAAATATTACCGATCCGTTGAAAAACATGGCCGCCAGGGCGCGGAGCTTATTTTCCTTATATGTGCATTGTAAAAACTTTAAAAATCTTCTTGTCCAAAAGTACTGGCCCGATTTGAAAATTATTTTGCACAAATGTTCCTTGGGGCACCCTTTACCAAGATTGTTCAAATATTTTCAATCCGTTGAAAAACATGGCCACCAGGGCCGGAGCTTGTTTTCCTTATATGTGCATTGTTAAAAATTTAAAAATCTTCTTGTCCAAAAGTACTGGCCCGATTTGAAAATTATTTTGCACAAATGTCCTTGGGGCACCCTTTACCAAGATTGTTCAAATATTTCCAATCCGTTGAAAAACATGGCTGCCAGGGGGCCGAGCTTGTTTTCCTTATATGTGCATTGTTAAAACTTTTAAAATCTTCTTGTCCAAATATACTGGCCTGATTCGAAAATTATTTTGCACAAATGTTCCTTGGGGCACCCTTTACCAAGATTGTACAAATATTTTCGATCCGTTGAAAAACATGGCCGCCAGGGGGCGGAGCTTGTTTTCCTTACATGTGCATTGTTAAAACTTTCAAAATGTTTTTGTCCAAAAGTATTAGCCCGATTTGAAAATAATTTTGCACAAATGGTCCTTGGGGCACCATTTACCAAGATTGTTCAAATATTTTCGACTCATTGAAAAACTTGGCTGCCAGGGGGCGGAGCTTGTTTTCCTTATATGTGCATTGTTAAAAAGTTTGATTAAATCAGGTGAGCGATATAGGACCATCATGGTCCTCTTATTTCACAATGGTTTCAAAACTAGTCTTCTGTAGATGCATCGAAAATTGGAAAAGTGTAAACCCCTTCACACATTTGATGCATCTGCGGCAGACATCTTTTGCAAACAAAATTTTCCAATCTGTAAAATGATTACACTTTCATTTAATATAGATATATACTTGGATATTTTTTTGGTGTATGGGGGAAAAGGAATAATATAGAAAAGTTATTTTTCATTTGAAATTGTTTTAATACAACATGAAGTATGTACTATATATTTAGCTGATCATTGCACGAATTGCAAGGTGAGCTTTTGTGATCGCTTACCGTCCGTCGTTGTCAGTCCGTTCACATTTTCCTACAAACAACTTCTTCTCCTAAACCAATTAATCAAATCAAAATAATTTTATAAGAATGTTCCTTAGGTGGATCTCTTTCAAACTTGTTCAAAGAATTCTATTACATGCAGAACTTTGGTTTCCACGGCAACAAGAAGGGGGAAATTAACCAAAACTTAAAAAATCTTCTTGTCTTGAAGTAGAATGCCCATGCCTTTGATATTAGGTATGTTGCATCATCTAGTGAACCTCTACCAAGATTTAAATTATAGCCCTGGGGTCTAAAATGACCCCACCCCGGGGGTCACTTGTTTTTCATAGACTCATATAGGGATTTTTTTTTAAAAATCTTCTTGTCTAAGAGTAAAGGGCCCAGGCCTTTGATATTTGGTATGTAGCATCATCTAGTGGACCTCTACCAAGATTGTTCAAATTATAGCCATGGGTTAAAGAATTACCCCACCCCGGGGGTAACTTGTTTTACATATGCTCATATAGGGATTTTTTTTTAAAATCTTGTCTAAAAGTAGAAGGCCCAGGCCTTTGATATTTGGTTTGTAGCTTCATCTAGTGGACCCCTACCAAGATTGTTCAAATTATAGCCCTGGGATCAAAAATGGCCCCACCTGGGTCACTTGTTTTACATATATACTTGTATAGGGAAAAACTCTAAAAATCTTGTCTAAAATTTTAATATTTGAAATCTAACTTCATCTGGTGGACTTCTACCAAGATTGGTCAAATTATTATAGCCCTGGTGTCAATCATTGCTCCACCCTGGGGATCACTTGTTTTACATAGACTTGTTACGGTAAACACTTTAAAAATATTCTTGTCCATTTGCCATGAATGTTCTTTGGGTGCCCGCCCCTCTACTAAGACTTCAAATTATTTTGATAGGATGATAAACATGGCCACCAGGGGGTGTTCCTTGTTTTTTGTATATATATGTATAGACAAAGAGCAATGAAAACTTTTTAAGTTTGATTAAATCGGGTGAGCGATATAGGACCATCATGGTCCTCTTGTTTAATCTTCAGGACTGATAAGCAGTTTAAATCTGATACTTCAAAATGGTGGTAAGGAACAGAAGATTACGGTCAGTGTGGGCGCATACATGGCACAGACTAAACTACAACATTTACAGGAGCAGAAAAACCAGTTAAAGCTTCAAGCTCTTGAGGTGCAGCGTATGGAAGAAAAACTTACTGCCGAATACAAGTATATGAACCATTCTCATTATGCCCCCTCCCCTTTCGAAAAGAAGGGGGGTATATTGCTTTACATCAGTCGGTCGGTCCTTCAGTGGACCTAAGTTTATCCCATTGTTAACCCTTTCCCTCATACAACAATTTTGCAGCAGACGACTTTGAACATATTTTGTCAAAATATAGAAAATCTCTATAATTGAATGGATAACCTTTGACTAAAAGTGGAAAACATTGTTGCAAAAGGAGAAATTGCTCGTTTTGAGCAATTTCTTCTTTTGTCACTATGTTTTCAAAAAGCCGTCTGCTGCAGAGGCGTCAGAAAGCGTCTATATGAGGGAAAGGGTTAAATGGATAATGCTTTGTTGGACCTACATAACTCAAACTTTTCAGGGAGCGCGGGCATGACCAGTAGATGACCCCTATTGATTTTGACTTCTCTTGCTATTATATGGGATATATTTATCCTTTCCAACATACAATAATTCTGCAGCAGAAAAACAACTTGGCAAAAATATGAAAATTATAAATATTATGGTCAAAAAAGTAATTGCTCATTAGGAGCAATTTATTCTTTTACACAAATACTTATAAAATTCATCTGCTGCAGATGCATCAAAATACATCTGTATGTGGAAATGGAATTAACCATTATCTGCTAAGCTTTTTTCAATCGGCTTGAAACGAAAATATTTAATGTATTACATGTGTATAGAGAGCAATTAGTAGGTTATACACAATATTTTATTTTTATTAGCTCGACTTTTGAAAAAAACGAGAGCTATTGTCATGACCCTGGCGGCGTGTTCGTCCGGTTAAGGTTTTTTGTTTAGCTCATTTTTTAGCTCCACTGGCTGAAAGCCAGTCGAGCTTATGTCATGGCGAATTGTCCGTCGTGCGTGCGTGCGTTAACTTTTTCCTTTAAACGACTTCTTCTCCCTAACCACTTGGCCAATTTGGTTGAAACTTCATGGGAAGCATCCTCTCAATGTCCTCTACTAAATTCCTTCAATTTTTAGCTCCACTGGCGCTTATGTCATGGCGAATTGTCCGTCGTGCGTGCGTTAACTTTTTCCTTTAAACGACTTCTTCTCCCTAACCACTTGGCCAATTTGGTTGAAACTTCATGGGAAGCATCCTCTCAATGTCCTCTACTAAATTCCTTCAAATTTTTTTGATCCATTCAAAATTCTGGTTTCCATGGCAACCGAAAGAAAAAAATAGTGAGAACTTAAAAAATCTTCTTCTCCGAAAGTGTCAGGCCGATTTTCAAATAATTTTGTAGAAATGTTCCTTGGGTGACCCTTTATTAGATTCCTTCAAGAAACTTTGATTGGGCGAAAAACATGGCCGCCAGGGGGCGGGGCTTTTTTGCCTTATATAGCTATAGTGAAAACTTAAATAATCTTCTTCTCAAAAAGTGTTCAGCAGATTTTCAAATAATTATGTAGAAATGTTCCGTGGGTGACCCTCTATCAGATTCCTTCAAGCCATGTTGATTGGTAAAAAAACATGGCCATCACAGGGCGGGGCTATTTTGCCTATATGGCTAAAGAGCAAACTTAAAAAATCTTCTCCTCCAAAAGTGTCGGGCCGATTTTCAAATAATTTTGTAGAAATGTTCCTTGTGTGAACCTTAATTAGATTCCTTTAAGAAATGTTGATTGGGCGAAAAACATGGCCGCCAGGGGGCGGGGCTTTTTTGCGTTATATAGCTATAGTGAAAACTTAAAACATCTTCTTCTCCGAAAGTGTTCAGCCGATTTTCAAATAATTTTGTAGAAATGTTCATTGGGTGACCCTCTATCAGATTCCTTCAAGCCATGTTGATTGGTCGAAAAACATGGCCGCCAGAGGGCGGGGCTATTTTGACTTATATGACCAAAGTGAAAACTTAAAAAATCTTCTCCTCCGAAAGTGTCAGGCATATTTTCAAATAATTTTGCAGAAACATTCCTTTGGTGACACTCTACAAGATTCCTTTAAGCCATGGTGGTTGGTAAAAAAAATAGCCACCACGGGGCAGGGCTGTTTGGAGATTTTATTTTTGCCTTATGGCCGTGGAGCGATACTGGCCCTCTTGGGCCTCTTGTTTTTGATCCATTCAAAATTCTGGTTTCCATGGCAACCGAAAGAAAAAAATAGTGAGAACTTAAAAAATCTTCTTCTCCGAAAGTGTCAGGCCGATTTTCAAATAATTTTGTAGAAATGTTCCTTGGGTGACCCTTTATTAGATTCCTTCAAGAAATTTTGATTGGGCGAAAAACATGGCCGCCAGGGAGCGGGGCTTTTTTCCCTTATATAGCTATAGTGAAAACTTAAATAATCTTCTTCTCAAAAAGTGTTCAGCAGATTTTCAAATAATTATGTAGAAATGTTCCGTGGGTGACCCTCTATCAGATTCCTTCAAGCCATGTTGATTGGTAAAAAAACATGGCCGTCACAGGGCGGGGCTATTTTGCCTATATGGCTAAAGAGCAAACTTAAAAAATCTTCTCCTCCAAAAGTGTCAGGCCGATTTTCAAATAATTTTGTAGAAATGTTCCTTGTGTGAACCCTAATTAGATTCCTTCAAGAAATGTTGATTGGGCGAAAAACATGGCCGCCAGGGGGCGGGGCTTTTTTGCGTTATATAGCTATAGTGAAAACTTAAAACATCTTCTTCTCCGAAAGTGTTCAGCCGATTTTCAAATAATTTTGTAGAAATGTTCATTGGGTGACCCTCTATCAGATTCCTTCAAGCCATGTTGATTGGTCGAAAAACATGGCCGCCAGAGGGCGGGGCTATTTTGACTTATATGACCATAGTGAAAACTTAAAAAATCTTCTCCTCCGAAAGTGTCAGGCATATTTTCAAATAATTTTGCAGAAACATTCCTTTGGTGACACTCTACAAGATTCCTTTAAGCCATGGTGGTTGTTAAAAAAAATAGCCACCACGGGGCAGGGCTGTTTGGAGATTTTATTTTTGCCTTATGGCCGTGGAGCGATACTGGCCCTCTTGGGCCTCTTGTTTTCTTTTCTGTTTTCTCAGTCGAGCGTCTCTGCCGTTCGCGGTGCTCTTGTTTGTTTTAAGTTGAAGGGTACACTTTAAACCTTTCCCACCTATAGATGCATTTTGACGCATCTGCAGCAGACAACTTTTGAAACCATCATGACAAAAGGAGAAATTGCTCAAAACTAGCAATTTCTCCTTTAGCCACAATGATTTCAACTTTTTTCAGTAATTATACCTACAATTATAGAGATTAACCATATTTTTTAGTTGACATTTTCAGCCGTCTGCGGCAGATTTGCTGTAGGTGGGAAAGGTTTAAGGAAAAGGGGAAAAAACATCTGGGAAGACAGTGGTGCAGAGGTAGAGCGTCGGCCTCTCACATCAAAGGTCCCTGGTTTGAGTCCCGTGATGAGCGGGTCCTGACTTCGGGATTTTTCCACACAATTGGCGCGAGTACTGGTTAAGTATCCAGGAAGCAGACATCGAGCGTGATTAATATAAGCTTAAAGCTTGTTTCGCAATCGATTTAAAATAAATAAGTTTAAACTAAACATCTGGGAATTTACTCCAAAACTGGAACTTTTGTATTATTACCTGCAAAATTAAGTTACTTGCTTACTTTCCACTTGATGGAGTTAGAAATGTTGAGGAAGAGGTTGTTTAAAAAAATGATGTGACTCGTGTGAACTGATTTTAACCCCTTTCCGATATACAACAAATCTGCAGCAGACTACTTTGAACTGATTAATCCCTTTCCGATATACAACAAATCTGAAGCAGACTACTTTGAACTGATTTCAACCCCTTTCCGATGTACAACAAATCCGCAGCTTACTACTTTGAACTGATTTTAACCCCTTTCCGATATACAACAAATCTGCAGCTTACTACTTTGAACTGATTTTAGCCCTTTGATATACAACAAATCTATAGCAGACTACTTTGAACTGATTAGTCCCTTTCCGATATACAACAAATCTGCAGCAGACACTTTAAACTGATTTCATCCCCTTTCCGATATACAACAAATCTGTAGCAGACTACTTTGACCTGATTTAAACCCCTTTCCGATATACATCAAATCTGCAGCAGACTACTTTAAACTGATGTTAACCCCTTTCTGATATTCAACAAATCTGCAACAGACTACTTTGAACTGATTAATCCCTTTCCGATATACAACAAATCTGCAGCAGACTACTTTAAACTGATTTTAACCCCTTTCTGATATTCAACAAATCTGCAACAGACTACTTTAAACTGATTTTAACCCCTTTCCGATATACGACAAATCTGTAGCAGACTACTTTGAAATCATTTAACCAATTACTTCACATGGATTTTCATAGGTCGTCTGCTTTACAATCATCCGACGAACAATTTCACCAATCTTGAAAACTGAATGAATCGTATTGATAAAGAGTCGAAAATATTGCAATAAAAGGTGAAATTGTTCTTTTTTTAGCAATTTCACCTTTTATTTCTATGTTTTTAAAAGTTGTCTGCAAGAGCTGGCATCAAATGTCGTATGTGTGAAGTAATGGGTTTATAAAAAACATGGAAAATCTTAAGAAATGAAGGTGTAATTATTGAAAGAAATTGAAAACATTGTGACAAAAAGAGAAATTGCTTGTTATGCCCCCGGAATCACTGATTCGGTGGGCATCTAGTTTTTGGCCTGTTTGTCGAAAAAAACCTTTAACCTTGACCACTTCTTTTGAACCATAACAGGTACGGCTACCATATTTCACATGTGTATTCCTTGTGACATGACCTTTCTGTCAGTACCAAAATGTTTGACCTTGCGACCTTGACCTTTGACCTAGATGTTGCCATTCGGGGGCATCAGTGTTTCACAAACACATCTTGTTTTTAGCAATTTCTCCTTTTGTCTCCAAAGTTTTCACAAGTTGTTTGCAGCAGAGGCATCAGAAAGTGTTTTTATATGGGATAGGGTTAAAATCATATTGTTTATTTTAGGAGACAGGAAAAAAGACACAAAAAAGAAGAAAAGAGAAGCAAAAAGGCTGGTAAAGTAAAACAGAAAAATGGGAAAGCAAATAAGTTACCTGAGGCGCCCGAGGCAACCGAGGTACAAGATAACCAATCTGAGTTTGATGCCATGTGGTTGAAAGAGTTATTTGGTGCAGATGAAGCTAAAACAGTTACCCGACAAATCAATACACAAATGGGAAAATCAAACAAGAAGCAGTCCTCAGACAAACAAAGCGGGTCTGATAGTAAGACGCAAGAGGAAGAAAGTTATATAAAGGACAAGAAAAAGACAATAAACGAAATCAGAGAAGTTGTACAAGCAACAAGTAAAAACAATAAGAACAAAAAAGGAGAGCCTGGTAAGGGTGATATTAAAATGGGTAAAACTACAGATAAAAAGAAATTGTCGGATAATACCAACAACAACAGTAAGGACTCCCCATTCCACAGGGAGACAATTGTGCTGAGCTCAGAGCCCATGGACGAAGAACTCTCACACCAATTGTCACTCCTCACGCAGGGCATGGCAGACTACAGCATAGTGGTGGTGGACGATTCTAAATCCGTACCTTCTCATATAGCTAGGGCACATGAACTTCTGGAGCAGAAATTGATGACACGAAAACTACAAAGTCAGAGAAATGGACACATATCGGACAGCAAAAATGACCCTGTGGCAGCAGCTAAATCTGGTTTCCTCAAAACATGTGCCAACTGTCAGAAAGAGGAACCAAGTCGAAAGGCGTTTAAGAAGTGTCAAAAGTAAGTTCTTCAAAGCATTCTGGCAAAAATTTAGAAATTCTACTGAAATGAAAGTTCATTATTTAATACAGTTTAAAATATTGTGGCAAAAGGATGAATTCATTTAAGTCCTCCTCTGCCAAGGCACAAACAATGGGAAAACCTTCAATGTTTTGCATAGTTAACCCTTTACCTCATACGACAATTCTGCAGCAGACGACTTTGAACATATTTTGTCAAAAATTAGAAAATCTCTTTAATTGAATGGATAACCTATGACTAAAAGTGGAAAACATTGTGGCAAAAGGAGAAATTGCTTGTTTTGAGCAATTTCTCCTTTTGTCACTATGTTTTCAAAAAGCTGTCTTCTACAGAGGCGTCAGAAAGCATCTATATGAGGGAAAGGGTTAAGCCCTTCAATAATACAAATACTGTTCTCTGTAAGTATCTGGCCGATTTTCAAAATTTCTTTTCATTGAGTGACCCTCTATCAGGATCCTTCAATTCATGTTGATTGGTGGAAAGAATGGCCTTCAGGCTGTTCTGCTTTATAAAGCTAAATAGAAAGCATTACAAACCTCTCCTCTGAAAGTATGTGGTAAGTTTCCAAATCATTTTGTAAAAATTTGCCTTCGGTTCCTTCAAGTCATATTGATTGGTTGTCAGGGGCTGGCTGTTCTGCCTGATATAGCTATAGTGAAATCTTCTCTTTAAGTATCAGACTGAATTTCAAATAATTTTGACCTGCTAGCCGATTCCTTCAGGTCATGTTGCTTAGTTAAAACAGGATATTGGTTATTTTTAGCTTCTTTATTCAAAGAATAAGGAGGCTATTGCACTTGCCCCGACGTCGGCATCTGCATTGGTTAAGTTTTGTTTACAAATACCCATATCTCCTATACCATCAAAGATAATTACTTCAAACTCGGCAAACTTGTTTCTGATGAGAATATAGATAAGTGCAGCAAGTCACATAACTTTGACATCCATACTTGTAGAGTATTATGCCCCTTTTTGTACTTGAATTTGTCACAAAAACATAACCTAAGCTGTTACATGTACTTTGCAATTTAAGCCTGTCTGATGTTTTGGGGAAAAAAAGTTGATCGTCGTCGGCAGCCTTGGTCAATTTTGATGTATTTTGAATGATTTTGAGAATTGGCGGTGTTGGTTAAGTTTTGCGCTTAGGTCACTTTTAAAAATGGAAACTATCAAAGCTATTACTTGGAAAACTTGTTCATCTAATACCCTTCTTCACATTGTATGCTTAAGATGCTTAGTGTGGCCTGTTTTCTTGTGTAAAAAACATTAATTTTGATGTATTTTGGTTGATTTTGAGAATTGGCGGTATTAGTAAAGTTTTGCGTTTAGGTCATTTACATGGAAACTATCAAACCTATTACTTTCAAACTTGGAAGGGCTCGGCCAACTTTCTTTCCGAGGATTGACAAAAGTCAATGCAACATGCGTCATTCGTTTTCCACCAATGGGCTAAGTCTATGTGAAAAAGCAGCCAGTTGCTTGGGAAGATTGTTGTGTGGAGTACTGGTGTAAGAAAACCAGGTGAACTGGCCGCCGTGATATAACTGAGAAATTGTTAAAAACTGCGTTAAACCCCAATCAATCAATCAATTCAAACTTGGAAAACTTGTTCATCTTATACCCTTCTTCACATAGTATGATAAAGATGCTGTTTTTTTGGGGGAAAAAATATCAATTTTGATGTATTTTGAGAATTGGACATAGTTTCTTCATTGTTTAGCTCCACTGGCTGAAAGCCAGTCCAGCTTATTTCACATCCAGATGTGGAGAATTGTCCTTCGTGCGTGCATCGATGTGTCAATTTTTTGCTTCAAACGACTTCTCCGCCCTAACCACTTAGCAAATTGGGATGAAACATCATAGGAAGCATCCTATCAATGTTCTCCTAAATTCATTCAAATTGTTGTGATCCATGCAAAATTCTGGTATCCATGGCAACCGAAAGAAAAAGACTTTAAAATCCTTCTCCTCCCAAGCTGGTTAGTCGATCTTCAAATAATTTTAATGAAATGTTCCTTGGATGACCCTCTATCAGATTCCTACAAGCCATGTTGATTGGCCGAAAAACATGGCTGCCAGGGGGCAGGGCTATTTTGCCTTATATGGCTATAGTGAAAACTTAATGAATCAAATAATTCTGTAGTAATGTTCCTAGGGTGACCCTCTATCAGATTCCATCAAGCCAAATTGATTGGTCGAAAAACATGGCCACAAGGGTGGGGCTATTTTGCCTTAACATATGGCTATAGTGAAAACTTAAAAAGTCTTCTCCTCCGAAAGTGTCTGGCCAATTTTCAAATAATTTTTACTTAATGTAAATTACTTTAGCTAATGTGATTGCCTTTTGTCCGGCGTCGTGTGTCGTGCGTCCATCAACATATTCTTCTAAGTAACCAGTGGGTCAGTTTGGGAGAAACTTCACAGAAAGCATCCTCTCAATGATCTCAGCAGAATTCCTTCATATTTTTGGGATCCATGCAGAATTCTTGTTTACATTGCAACAAAGCGAAAAAAAACTTTAAAATTCTTCTTCTCCCAAACTGGTTGGCAGATTTTCAAATAATTTTGTAGAAATGTTTCTTGGATTACCAAAATTCAAGCCATGTTGATTGGTCAAAAAGAATGAAGCTCAGGATTGTGGGGTTAACATTACTACTGAATGGATGAATGGACCAGTAATACTGGTAACTTACCAAGTGATATAACTGAACAATGAATGAAAGCCTCGATTATCAACACAAACAAACAATTCTGAATGTAACCCTGTATTAAATTGGTACCAAGAAATATGCAATTTCGAAAAGAAAAAGAAACTGAGTGTGTTTTTGTTTCAGGTGTAAAGAGGAAGGGGTGGAGAACACCAGGTACTATTGTAGCAGAGAATGTCAGAGTAAGTACTGCCGGGTTCTTATCAGGCCTAGGGGTTGGAAGACAGTGGTGCAGAGCTAGAGCGTCAGCCTCTAGTACCAAAGATCACAGGTTCAAGTCCCCCGATGAACAGGTTCTGATTTTTCCACACAAACGGCGCGAGTACTGGTTAAGTCTCCAGAAAGCCGACATTAATATAAGCTTAAAGCTTGTTTCGCAATCAATTTAAAATAAATAAGTTTAAACTTAACTAAGACTAGGGGGCATTAATATTGGAAAACCCTACCTTTTATGTGTCACCTGTCTGCTGGGGAATGATCACTGCCTTGTTGTCTGCTCATATGTTCGTCAGATTGTCATGCTTTCACGTCCTGACCATTGGCAGTGGTCACTTGTTCCTTAGACCACTCATGATTTACTTTTATCAACAGTTAATTCAATCTAGTTAGTTGTGACATTTCCTGACCGATACAGAATTGCCAGCAAATGAATAAAGAAATATAGTGTGAAAAGAAAAAAATACATTTTCACTACATTGTCTGTGTATTCTGTCTCCAGATTAAAGTTATATTTGTCAAAGTCTCCAGGAAGCAGACATTGAAGATGAAAAATATAAAGTTAAAAACTAAACTAAATTTTGCACCAATGTTTAGAAGTGGTAGATGTATCAAAATGCATGTGTGGAAGGGTTTAAGTAAATAAAACATGTAGGAAAGTGTTGTAGTATGTGGTGATCTATTTCACAGCCGAGCCCCGGTAGCGACTCGGGCTGTCAATCCATGGGTTGTGAGTTCGAACCCCAGCTCGGCCAACATTCTTTCCGACTTTTGACAAAAGTCACTGTGACAAGCGTCATTCGTCTTTCACCAATGGGCTTACAGTCTATGTGGAAAAGCAGCCAGTTGCTTGGAAAGTATGTTGTGTGGAGTACTGGTGTGAGTAAACCAGGAAACATATGAGTAGGTGAACTGGCCGCCGTGATATGACTGAATTTTTTTTTTAAAACGGCGTTAAACCCAAATTAATCAATCAATCAATGATCTATTTCAGTGGATGACTGGAAGAACAAACACAAGATGGAACACAGAAACAATCAGCTGAAGTTTTAAAACAAGTCTTTCTGAATATATGTACTTTCAATTCTTCAAGTATGTCAGTACTTTTGATGTATTTTTAAAAAAAAATGTAATTATGTGCTTTTTCGTATATGTCTCGTGTTGATATTATGTCGAATTTTTTAACCCTTATCCTGCTGTAATGGACTCTTTAAGTTACATTCAGACATGCCATAAATTAAGACTTTGCACTACAATCTTTGTGGCTAATTCAACGATTGGAAGCTGAGACTAAACCATGAATGTGTAAGAAAGTGTTAAAATAGCAATTGTGATGATTCTGGTTGCAGGAGCTTGAGGGTTCAGGGTTAGCAGTAGTGTTATGGTGGGAATTTGTTTTTATTTGTTATTACTTTAACATGAAATATTGATAACCAGAATTCCTGTGCATAGATTGTTACTAGTGACCCATAAGTTTGTATAATTTGAATAGTTAGGAAGCAGAAACTAAACCATGAATGTGTAAGAAAGTGTTAAAATAGCAATTGGGATGATTCTGGTTGCAGGAGCTTCAGGGTTAAGAGTTTGCAGTAGTGTTATGGTGGGAATTTGTTTTTATTTGTTATTATTTTAACATGAAATATTGATAACCAGAATTCCTGTGCATAGATTGTTACTAGTGACCCATAAGTTCATATTGAATAGTTAGAAAATTGAAAAAAAGACAAAGAAAGTTACACTTGGGACAAAAGTGGAAAGCGCTTTAACTTTAACTCTTTCAGTGCCGAATTGTTTAACCCTTTCCCTCATACGACAATTCTGCAGCAGACGACTTTGAACATATTTTGTCAAAAAATGGAAAATCTCTATAATTGAATGGATAACCTGTGACTAAAAGTGGAAAACATTGTGGCAAAAAGTATTTTGTCACTATGTTTTAAAACAGCCGTCTGCTGCAGAGGCATCTATATGAGGGAAAGGGTTAAAGAAGACTCTTCCATGTTCAAAATCAAAAATGTAATACAATTTTGGACTATTTTGATAACTAAAATGCAAATAATGCTGATTTTAGATGAGACAGCTCGTAACGCCTGAATCAGAATTGTTTGCAAAAACCTCAATATTGACTTTGGTATTGCTTTTGGCGCTGAAAGAGTTAAAACATTTTGAAGCTTCTTCAGCAGACTTTGAGAACATTTTGGCAAGGGGAGAAATTTCTTGTTTTGTCATAATATTTTCAACAGGATTCAATAATAAGATTTTCATTTCTGGAGATCTTTGTTTTAGTATTGATCTTAATTTAGAAATATATTTTAGTTCTTAGCCAGACTGGCAAGCCTCTGTCAAAGTTCATCCAATCAGTCTGTTGCGCACCTGGGTGTTACTTTTTTTATTGGAAGGTTTTCCCCACTATAGCCACTAAGACAATTGGAAACAAACTTCACCGGAAACATCCTCTCAATGTTCACTCCTAATTTCTATCAACAAGTTTGGATCCATGCAGAAGTTTGATTATCATGGCAACCAAAATAATTAAAAAAAGAGTTCTTCTCTTTGGTAACTTTTTGGCTGATTCTCTAGTAATTTTAAGAAATGTCCCTTGAATGACCTAACAGTTTCCTTCTAGTTATGCTAATTTGTCAAAAAACATATTTGCCAGGGGGGAGCTCTTTGTATCCTTGATGCCTGAAGTGAATTCACTGAAATGCCAAGAAACGGAGAGTAATGATTGATTGGTGAGTCATAGCACATGATATACTGATGCTTTGGTCGTTATATCTAACTTTGTTCCTTTAACACTTTCCCTCATACGACAATTCTGCAGCAGACGACTTTGATCGTATTTTGTCAAAACATAGAAAATCTCCATAATTGAATGGATAACCTATGACAAAAAGTGGAAAACATTGTGATAAAAGGAGAAATTGCACGTTTTGTGCAATTTCTTCTTTTGTCACTAAGTTTTCAAAAAGCTGTCTGCTGCAGAGGCGTCAGAAAGCGTCTATATGAGGGAAAGGGTTAAGATATTTTACTAAATACACACATTTTGAGGCATCTACAGCAGACAACTTTTGAAAACATTTTGACAAAAAGGAGAAGTTGCTCAAAATGAGCAATTTATCTTTTTGTCGCAATGTTTTTCACTTTATCACATAAATACTCTCTGGGAGTGTCAAAATGCCTATCTTTTTGTCGCAATGTTTTTCACTTTATCACATAAATACTCTCTGGGAGTGTCAAAATGCCATTACATAAAATATTAATATCATATGACACCATATAAAAATCATATGACACTAATAGTTTGGTTTCCAGTCATTGTTACAACGCGGAAACCAAACTATGAAAATGACGTGACGTCAGCGGTTTGACGTCATAACGTTAGTCACTTTGGCACCCAAACCGGTAAATTTCATGTAGAAATATGGTTAACGTACATGTATATCATCTTAGTATATGTGATAATAAATAAACACTCATGAAATATCCTCTATTTATTCAATAATTATACTTTAATTTATAGATGCTCTCCATATTTTTGTCAAAAGGTTTTACAAGTCATCTGATGCATATTTGTTATATTTTGGAAAATGTTAATTTAAATTTATTCTTGAACATTGTGGATATTATACACACACAATGATACAATTATCCAATCCAATTCAAATTGCCTACTTTCCTTTTGCAGTTTGTTAGTTGATTATTGCAAGGAAAACTGTTTCCCTTGCTTAACCCTTTCCCATATACAACAAAGCTGCAGATGACTTAGAAAATAACTTTGGCAAAAATATGGGGGAAAATGCAAAAAAAAAGGAGAAATTGTTATGAGCAATTTCTTTTTTTACCGCAATGTTTCCAAAGGTCATCTTTTGCTGATGGGTTGAAATGATTATATGTTGGAAAGGATTAAAAGATTTTTTTTTTTTGTTGTGTTTATAATGTACATGTATATTATTTAACCCTTTCCCTCATATAGACGCTTTCTGACGCCTCTGCAGCAGACGGCTTTTTGAAATCATAGTGACAAAAGAAGAAATTGCACAAAACGTGCAATTTCTCCTTTTGCCACAATGTTTTCCACTTTTTGTCATAGGCTATCCATTCAATTATGGAGATTTTCTATGTTTTGACAAAATACGTTCAAAGTCGTCTGCTGCAGAATTGCCTTATGAGGGAAAGGGTTAATAATTTAATTTGTAAAAGTATACAAATGTTTTCTTTAAAAAAAATCCTGTCATTATAATAAGCATCTCTTATAGCTTATGACTGTTGTTTATTGTCAAAGCACAGTAATTCTTTAGGCATTTGCCTGCTATCCTGTGTTTAGACTCCATTATTGAAACAAGAAAACTTCAAGAACGAAAAGGCTTATAATAGGATAAGACTTTAAGATGGGTTTAATTTTAGTAAATTTCTTAATTTGAGTTTATTGGTGTTATGGCATAAATTAAAAAACATGTCACAAATAAATGTTGTTCTGTTATTTGTATGATGCCAATTACCACATATGAATTTTCTTCTGGAATAAATGAAATATAATTCATTAAAGTTAAATTTTACTTTTTCGGGATATTATGCTTCTTTAATATGACCTATGCCTTCTTTATTCTTTATTTAGTCCATTATTTAAGAGTGAATGAGTATTTTTTATCAAATAATCATCAATTAAGCAAAATTTGTAAAACGTTAAAAAAGGAATAGAGATATAATTTATTATTATTTACCAAGGAATAGTTTATGTTATCGTTTTGCAGAAGTATACAACCAAACCAAAACTATTTTATAGCGTTATACTTCTAGTGTAACAGACCGAGGATATGTGTATGATTTGACTTGATGAGTGTATTAACATAACAAGACACGGAAATTCCATGAAACCAGGTTTTCTATAATGGAAGGTGTTTGATTAAGAATTAACAGATCTGTCAAATCTTTCTGTTAATAGTTAATCAAAGCTATTAATTCAAGTAACAGGGAATATTTCTATTGATGAATAATCATAATTACTTTGTCAATTAAATATATCACAATTTTATCTAACAAATATCAGTTCAATACAGTCAATCGTGTGATGATGGCCTCATTTATTAAGAACATATAATAGATAACAGATATTAAGCAACCTTTTGTTGTAAGCAGCCACATTTTAGGATCCCTAATGCCAGGTTGATAATCGGTGATCTGCCTTAACCCTTTACTTGATAGAAACGCGTGTATGCCTTTGCAAACAGACTAGATCCAGGGCCCGAGGTTATGAAACTTACTCAATTTGAGCATGTAATAGAAATATTGTTGTTGAAGTTAGATGCTTGAGTTACAAGTTTATGAAATATGCTCATTGCAAAATAGGGTGAAATTACAAACCAACGATGAGAATAAAATCCATGTTTGGAGTTTGTCGCCATGGTTACGAAGCATTTTTAGTTTGAGCATGATGCTAAAGTTGAGCATGATGCTCAAACTAAAAAAGCTCTGTTAGCTTGAGGACAAAGTTTGGAAAAAAAAAAATATACTTTTAGTTTGTAACTGAAATCTACTTTGCAACGAGCCAATTTCCTAGCCTTGTAAATACTTTTAGTTTGTAACTGAAATCTACTTTGCAACGAGCCAATTTCCTAGCCTTGTAATCTAAGTGTGTAACTACAATAGTAATAATTATGTTAACATGCTCAAATTGAGTAAGTTTTATGACCTCGGACCCAGATCAGACAGCTTCTGTAGGAGCTGTCTGATCAGGGTCTGCTCTGTTTGCTTATAGATTGTTATAGATTTGATTATTCACAAAAAAACAGTTGTAATGGTATAAAACAAATAAATAGACGTACAGTAGTACATTATGATGACAGCCCAATCCAGATGATTTTGTGGTCACTCCAATGAGTTTCTGCCTTAACCCTTTACTTGATAGGAACGCGTTTTCACGCCTTTGCAAACAGACTAGACTCTGATCAGGGTCTGTTTGCTTATAGAATGTTATAAATTTGATTATTAACAACAAAAAAAAAGCGAAAATTTGGTACACCCAAAAAACTTGGTACGCCGGGAAAACCGTGAAGCTAATCTAGAAGCTACGGATAAATTATTTATATGCAACACATTGTCTTAGAAACTATAGATAAAATATTTATATGCAACACATTGTATTGATATAATGCATATCTATGCTATATTCTTTTAAATTGCCAAGTTATTTAATATGGAGCATATTTGCGCGAAGTTATTTGAAAATATCTATATGCATGGTAAAGTTATGGTCTGAACAAAAAAGTTCAAGTAAAGAATATTTTCTGTCACTGTGAGCTTGACCTGGAAGCTAAACACATAAATTGTGCATATGACACAGCGTCTTGATATGGTGTATATCTGTTCCAAGCTATTTGAAAATATCTCTGGATGAAAAAGTTATTGTCCGGACAAGAAAGTTCAACTGATGTCTATTTGTTGTCACTGTGACCTTGACCTTGAAGCTACAGACAAAAGTTTTGCATGTGACACATCATATTGATATAGTTCATATTTGTGCCAAGTTATTTGAAATTATCTCTATGCATGACACAGTTATGGTCCGGACAAGAAAAGTTCAATTAAAGTATATTTCTTAGCACGGTGACCTTGACCTTGAATCTACAGAATTTCTTGTTGCATTTGGCACATCGTCTTGATATGGTGCATGTTTGTGCCAAGTTATTTGAAAATATCTCTATGCATGACACAGTTATGGTCCGGACAAGAAAAGTTCAATTAAAGTCTATTTCTTATCACTGCATGACCTTGAATCTACAGATTTTTTTTTTTTGCATTTGGCACATCGTCTTGATATGGTGCATGTGTGTGCCAAGTTATTTGAAAATATCTCTATGCATGACACAGTTATGGTCCGGACAAGAAAAGTTCAATTAAAGTCTATTTCTTATCACTGTGACCTTGACCTTGAATCTACAGATTTTTTTTTTTGCATTTGGCACATCGTCTTGATATGGTGCATGTTTGTGCCAAGTTATTTGAAAATATCTCGATGCATGGCAAAGTTATGGTCCGGACAAGGAAAGTTGACGCCCGCCCAACCGCCCGCCCGCCAACTTCGCCAAACTAATAACCAGATTTTTCCTTTGGAAAACCTGGTTAAAAACCGTTTCCCAGGTATTCTGTAATATACGCCCGTTCATTTGCAATAAACCATTTCCGGCATACAACAAATTGCAGCAGACGAATTTGAAAAATCTAGGCAAACATGTAAAATCTCTGAATGAAATCGGAAAACTTATACAGTTAAAAACATAGTGGCAAAAGGAGAAATGTTATAAATTATGCTGCAGATGCATCAAGTTGTGTCTACAAGAGGGAAATGGTTAATACATGTTGATGGTATAATCATTATACAAATAAGTATTCAACAAAATAAAATAGTCAAGGCGGATATGGTGGATTACGCTTGGGCAAGGCACATTCCCTAGCCTAGGTACTGGTTTGTTTACCCAGGGAGCATGGATAAGTGAACTGTCGCTGTGATATAACTAAAATTAAGTTGAAACGGCGTAAAACACCAATAAACCAACCAAATTAAATTACATTACATCCTTAAAATTGAGTCTTGTCACCTCTGCAGACAGTGAATACCGTAGACATAAAACATATCCATATTATATGAGCCGTTCCAGGAGAAAACCAACATTATGGTCTATGCTGAATGCACTCCGCGCAGGCTAATCCGGGTCGACACATTCCACATCAGGGGGATAGAGATATAGAGTAATGATTCCTGAAACAAACAAAAACCCACAGGAGGCGAAAAGTGTGTCCGTGTAAAACCGGCGCGCCATGCTTAGGCTGATCCGATATTTTACGCAGAGTCCACAATGTTGGTTTTCTCGTGGATCGGCTCACATGTATGTCTGTGTGAATACTGTGACGCATCTGTGCAGTTTTACACGTGACTTCACTCTCCTCCGTCTACAGTTAGAAGTTCCATGGATCTGTATTGTAAATATAAATTGACTGAATTCGTCACTCGGTCCACTGCATTGTATTTTCGTGAATGTTGATGATTAACTGAATTTATTTATCCTCGCCGTGCAGAATAACCTATTTGGTGAGCATCGTGTATGATCATTGTTGGCTGGTTAGTGTATATAGCTTGGCTGGATTATACGAACCGTCGTGTAGGTACCGTATCTACATTTGATCGAGTTCCCTTGTTCGAATGATGGATGTATGTATGAGTCCGTTTTCAATTAAATGTTCACAACTAAATACATTTTCCCCAACATGTTTATTACTACACCAATTCTTTCCCATGTGCAGACTCATCTTCAGTTGATGACTTATGAAAACATTGGGACAAGAGGAGAAATGCGTATGAGGAACGCAAAATATGATAAACTGTTTTCAATAATTCATAAATCATTGGTATGGATTTTTGACCTTTTACTTAGATGTTTTCAAATTCGTCTGCTGCAGACTATATCTAACGGGTTAGATACTACATACATTGAGGTTAATTAGAAACGGCTGTCCCTTGTTCGAATCCCATGATGAGCGGGATCTGTGTTTGGGATTGTTCAGCTCAAACGGAGCTAGTACTGGTTAATCCTCCAGGAAGCAGTCAGCATGTACGAATATAAGCTGAAAGGGTGAAACTGAACAATTCATATCCAGCTGATATTTATTTCAAAGTGCCAGTTGGTAAACTCCAGTAAGCTAAACAACCATTATAGAAAATATTTGGGATGAACATATCTGACTTAAAGTTCACTGGACAATAATAAATAACATTTTAAACCAATATGATATTAAAAGAAGAGCTATGAGAAATTAAATTTATACCTGTGATATGTGTGTGGTTATACTGTGTATGACCGTTATGAAGTCACACATTCACCTGTGCAAATCAGATTCACACTATATCATATCATATTTATAAGAGCAATGGTCTGCGGAAACCGACATTGACGATCTTATTACACGTGTGGAAAATACTTTCATACTAAGAATGGAAATAGATACTGCTTTATGAAGTAATACCAACGTTACAAGTGTTGGTCTTCGGGTTATTGTTCTTGAAATCTGATCTAAATGCAAAATGTCTGTCACAAGTTTCTCAAAATTTTCCCCCGGCTCGGCCGACTTTCTTTCCGACGTTTGACAAAAGTCATTGCGACATGCGTCATTCGTCTTCCACCAATGGGCTAAGTCTATGTGGAAAAGCAGCCAGTTGCTTGGTAAGATTGTTGTGTGGAGTACTGGTGTGCGAAAACCAGGAAACACATGAGTAGGTGAACTGGCCGCCGTGATATGACTGAGAAATTGTTAAAAACTGCGTTTAACCCCAATCAATCAATCAATCGAAATTTTCCGTGACTTAATGGTGAACATTGCAGACCCCCAATCAAAGCTGCAACATATTTTCAGGTTGACCTATTTGGATCTATACTGGTTGAAAAAAAGTCATATAATTTGGTATTTGTAAATATTATGTTTTCACAACGAAGCCCCATTCCCAAGTCTCCGCCGAAGCACCAGTACATTTAACGAGAGCAACCTCATCCGGGCGAGTTGCCTTAAGACAAAGCTCAGTTTCGACGTGTAAAATGCTGCCATCCGCCTTAAACGCCCACTTCGCTTCGCCACGATGAACAATTGAAGAACTCGTTATGACTTCTATTCTAGTAGATGTAGAATTTTCCAGTTGTACAGCCTGTACCACGTTCCCTTGTGTAGTACGTATTTCACTGTACTCTGTTAGGAGGAAATATTGATTGGATATCCCATGACACGTGTACAGTATTAACTTGTGTGTTTCGTTAATTTTAGCGTTATCCAAACATGTTTTATAAAACGTATTATATATCGCACCCTTTTGTCTAGGGTTCTCTGCGACATAAACATCGGAAAACTGTTTAATAGTATCAAGAAAGAACTGATAGGACTTGCACTGGTTTTCTTCTCTAATGCGGAATCTGTCTGATAAATCCCCCGTTGTATAGTTATTGTTTTTTATATATTCATGGATATAATCTCTATAGGGTGGGTCCATCCATACATCAATCGTTCTGGCTTTGTTCGTGGCGTGAAAGTTGAAGGTCTTGTTAAATCCGCCCCATGGAGTTTGTCTGAAATAATAAAGAAAACATTGATGGAATTGAACAATATTAGATAATTTCATTCCTATAGAATCCCTGTTTCAAGTCTGCTACAAAGCGATTTTGGACTATGCGTAATGTATCGACCCAGCAGATAAGCCTGCGCAGGCTAATCCGGGCCGACACATTCAGTCACAGGGGGATAGAGGTATAGAGTAAAAATTGTTTCTGTAATATATCTCAATAATTGTTTCTGTAATATATCTCAATAATTGTTTCTATAATATATCTCAATAATTGTTTCTGTAAAATATCTCATTCCAATTGTGTCATTCATATTGTATTATTTGTAAATATTAATGTATATGGGCCAGAGGCCTAAATACTTGAATAAAGAAATTGAATTGAATTGAATTGAGTTATGTTTCCTGAAACATAAAATCCATATGAGGCGAAAACTGTCTATCGGGGTTAGCCTGTGCGGCATGCTTAGGCTGATCAAGGTCGATACTTTACACAGAGACCACACGGTTGGCGTTCTCGTGAAACGGCTCATATATGTATGCCTTTGTTACATATGTCTTGTGAGACTGAGTATCTATGATATCACCAGAGTGCTCACAGTGTATGTAATTCTCTACACCTGACACAATCTATACGTCTGTCCAAAGGCGCTAAGACCGGTATTTAGTTGGTAGAATTAGATTACTTTTATTATATAATATCACTTATTTATCCTTGTCTACGTCGATTAAATTGTGATGTCAATCAATAAAACGTAAAATAACGATGGGTCAAGATTTCATTTTGACACAGTTGCAGTTGTAAATTAAAGTATAACACTATAGATAAAAGCCATTGACTTGAACATGTGGATGATATTCAAAGCATCGAAATATTTCTACAGTGTGGTGATACACTTGATTTAATAAGTTTAGTATTAAACATGGACATCTCGGCGACCTTAGCACGTGGTATATAAAGATCACACACCTGTATATGTGAGCGACCGTAGACCGTGGAATATAAAGGTCAAAGACCTGTACGTGTGAGCGACCTTAGAAAGTGGTGTATATATAGGTCACATACCTGTACATGTGAGAAACATTAGACCGTGGTATATCTAAGTCAGATACCTACTCATACTCATATGAAGGCCACACATCATTACATGTGAGCGACATTAGACCGTGGTATATAAAGGTCACATACCTGTACTCGGGAGCGACCATAGACCGTGGTATTTTAAGGTCACACATCTGTAAATATGAGCGACCTTATACCGTAGTTATATAAAGGTCACATACCTGTACATATGAGCGACATTAGACCGTAGTATATAAAGGTCACGTACCTGTACTCGGGAGTGGCCTTAAACCATGGTATATAAAGGTCACATACCTGTACATATGAGCGACCTTAGACCGTAGTATATAAAGGTCACATACCTGTACATATGAGCGACCTTATACCGTAGTATATAAAGGTCACATACCATTACATATGAGCGACCTTATACAGTAGTATATAAAGGTCACATACCATTACATATGAGCGACCTTAGACCGTAGTATATAAAGGTCACATACCTGTACTCGGGAGCGACCATAGACCGTGGTATTTAAAGTTCACATACCTGTACTCGGGAGCGACCATAGACCGTGGTATATAAAGGTCACATACCTGTACTCGGGAGCGACCATAGACCGTGGTATTTAAAGGTCACATACCTGTACTCGGGAGCGACCATAGACCGTGGTATTTAAAGGTCACATACCTGTACTCGGGAGCGACCATATACCGTGGTATTTAAAGGTCACATACCTGTACTCGGGAGCGACCATATACCGTGGTATTTAAAGGTCACATACCTGTACTCGGGAGCGACCATATACCGTGGTATTAAACTGTCACATACCTGTACTCGGGAGCGACCATATACCGTGGTATTTAAAGGTCACATACCTGTACTCGGGAGCGACCATATACCGTGGTATTTAAAGGTCACATACCTGTACATATGAGCGACCTTATACCGTAGTATGTAAAGGTCACATACCATTACATATGAGCGACATTATACCGTAGTATATAAAGGTCACATGCCTGTACTCGGGAGCGACCATATACCGTGGTATTAAACTGTCACATACCTGTACTCGGGAGCGACCATATACCGTGGTATTTAAAGGTCACATAGCTGTACTAGGGAGCGACCATATACCGTGGTATTTAAAGGTCACATACCTGTACATATGAGCGACCTTATACCGTAGTATATAAAGATCACATACCATTACATATGAGCGACATTATACCGTAGTATATAAAGGTCACATACCTGTACTCGGGAGCGACCATAGACCGTGGTATTTAAATGTCACATACCTGCCTATGTGAGCAATTTTAGACTAGGTATATAAATGTCACATACCTGTACATGTGAGCGACCTTAGACCATAGTATATAAAGGCCACCCATCATTAAATTTGAGCGACCTTAGACCATGATATGAAGGGCACATACCTGTATATATGAGCGATCTTAGGTCATGGTATATAACGGTCATACACCTGTATATTTGATAGAACTTAGACCGTGCTATATAAAGATCAAATACATGTAAATATGAGCGAATTTGAAACATGTTTTATAAAGATCACAAACCTGTACATATGTGCTACCTCAACACAAGGTATATACAGTTCAAAAACTGTACATGTGGGTTAGACCGAACTTATTATAAAGCAGTCATACAACGGTACGTATGGGCGACCTTAGAACATAGTTTACGAATGTTACAAACTGTACGACATTAGAAAAGGGTAAATAAAAGTCACAAAACTGTACTTGTGACGATCTTGGAGAACGTGGTATATACATGCCGCAAGTCATTACATCTGGACGACCTTAGAACCTGGTATATACATTACACAAACGTGTACATGTGTACGACCTTCGAATATTTAAAAGTAATACAGCTGTTCATGAACTAGAATACGTGGGCGACATTAGCATATCATATAAAGGCCACATATATCTACACGTGGCCAATCTAAGAACATGACATATAAAGGCCAATACATGTACATGTGACCGAACTTATAACATTGTATATACGGGTCACAGACCAGTTCATGTGTACGACCTTATAACATGGTATATAAGGGCCACATTACTGTACATATGGACGACCTTAAAACATGGTATATACTATATAAGGGGCACATGTCTCTTCTTGTGTACGACCCTATAACATGGTATATACGGACCTCATACTGTTTATGTGTACGAACTTATAACATAGTATGTATAGGTCACAAACATGTACACGTGGGCGACATTAAAACATGGTATATACAGGCAACAAACCTGTATTTGTGTACGACCTAATAATATGGTATGTAGAAGGCCAACAACCCGTACATATGACCGACCTTAAACATAGCATATAAAGGCACATCCTCGGTACCCAGGATACTCATAAAATATATGATACCCTGGGCAGATTGGCTAGCGAAATTTCGTAAAGCATGCGCCACGATTTCCTCCGTAACAACACTGTAATTTTAGTATCGCAAAAGGTTTGTGTCGTGCGGCCAATCAAAAGGCTGCATTTCACCTCATAAATTATTCATGAGTACGAGATTTGTACAGCCAATTTGCCCAGGGTATCATATATGTTATGAATAGCCTGGGTACCGAGGATGATAAAGGCCACACACCTGGTCATGTTGGTGATTTAAGAACATTGTATATGAAGATCGAATACCTGTTCACATCCGCGACCTAAGTACATGGTATATGAAAGCCGCATCCCTGTAAATATAGACGACCTTGGAACTTGATATATATGTATGTTAAAAAAAGCTGTCCATGAGGGCAACCTTAGAACATGGTAAATAAATACCATACACCTGAACATGTGTGCGACATTGTTTTGTAAATGCTACACACGTGTGCATGTTTGCAACCTTAGAATAGAAAATAGTTTTATAAAGGCCATAAAGCTATTTATGAGGGTTACTTTGTACCGTACACATAACGGCCACGTGCAAGTACACGACCTT
This sequence comes from Serripes groenlandicus, assembly GCA_031761405.1. Taxonomy (NCBI): domain Eukaryota; kingdom Metazoa; phylum Mollusca; class Bivalvia; order Cardiida; family Cardiidae; genus Serripes; species Serripes groenlandicus. Next base: position 14,279,060 of record JASEVX010000007.1, read on the forward strand.
AGAACATGGTATATATAGGTCACAAATATGTCCATATGTACGATTTAAGAACATGGTATATATAGGTCACAAATCTGTCCATATGTACGATTTAAGAACATGGTATATAAAGTTCGATCACCTGTTCACAAGGGCGACATATGTGCATGGTATATAAAGGCCGTATATATTATGTACATGTAGACAGCCTTAAAACATGGTATAAAAAGGAAACACAACTGTTTATTAGGGCGACACACGGGTGCGCTAAGCACATAGTTCTAAACGGGTGCGCTAAGCACATAGTACTAGTTTATAAAGACCACGAACCTGTACATATGGGCGACCTTGGAACATGGTATCATCTCAACTCTGCCTCCACACATCCACACTTTTAAAGATAATTCCATCTGTTCTGAGCCCCACACTTTCATTCCGGGATCAAATCCTCCAAGTTGATAGAAAAAATCCTTTCTCATGACCGCCATCATGCCCTGTATGGTACCGTACGGTAGAGGTTCAATGCTTTGATTCCTTGCTGTCCTAAACTCGTTGCTGTACCAGCCCCATAGCTGATCCAATGTCAAAGGGTCAAAGAAAGGAAATTGTGCATCAAATAATCCATAATGTTCGTCGTCAATAAAATACTCGAAGTTTTCATGACGTATAATACCAACGTGAGAGCACAATAGCGCATTTGGTTCCTGGATTAACCGAAAAATAAGCGGTTCTAACCATCCAGGTCCCACTTCCATGTGGCCATCCATTACAATAAAGTAGTCCGCGGTCGTAGCGTCTATACCGGCTTGTCTGGCCATCATAAGCCCTAGCGAAACGTTATTACGTACCAATTTTAATTTATCGACATTAGCAACATGCATATCAACTTTGGCTATCAATTCTGGATTTGTAGAACCGTCATCGACGAGAACAATTTCTTTCAGAAGTTCCGGCGGAGACATTTCTAATACGCTATAAGCTGTCCTTAATAGAATACTGTGCCACTCGTCCCTAAATATGATCACCACGCTAACTGGCGGCATGTTGTCAGGGTAATTTAGAGTCAGACAGGCTGGTTGTCTCATGTCCGGCAGTTTTCGATGTAAACTTACGGTATCACTCATTAATGTGTCAAATCCGTGAAATTTCTGATTCTTCTTCATCTCCATTTCTGCTTGGCTTATCCTTTTTCCAACTGGTTGTATTGTAATCACTTTTGTACCGTTTTCGCCCGGTCCATGCCTAGGAATGTTCACCTTGTCTTTATAAATTATTTTTTCTATAGTATTATTGACAAAGACAAATTTGGTTACATTTCTATAAACATACTTCAACTCAGTAACATTTCGTATAGAGATTGCTCTGTTTTTTAGTTTCTTTAATTCCATTTCTGTTAACTGTTTCACCTGTTCAAAACTTTCATCGTGTAATTTATGTATGATAAATACCAGCGTGATTACGTAGAAAAATAGCAAACACTTAAACAAAGTTTTCATCCTTATCTGGTGTTCCATTCTGGTGATTTAATCTGGTTTACAATTTAATATGTTGTTTCCAGTTGTTGGCATTTTTCAAAATCCGTATCAAATGTTTCTCGTTTCAAGTTACTTTTTTCCAACGTGTTACATATAGCATTACATATATTCACGAGTTAATAACACAACTTGCTTTCGGACATTACGACACAATATCCAAGCCTGTTTAAGGAATAAAGCTTGCTCATTTGATATCAATCTATGTCAAGATATAACAATTGAAATCAGTTTCTCTTCTAATTAAACTGTGTCAATTTTGTCATACTTTAAGATTTCAGTGTTGAGATTGTTTAAGGTAATGCCCGCCTTTTTCATGTATCCAAACACTACTGGACACGTTTTGTGTTCACGAAACAATGTGTGTTTCATCCTGACAAAGTCATGCCAACTGGGGGTATTTCCAGCATCTCCTGTTTCGTCATCACTTAGATGAACCAAAATAAATTGCTGTGTGAAACATGACTTAGTTATTTTTAAAACCTGAAGTAAATATATATATAAATAACATGTGAGATACAATTGAAGGATTTGGTTAGGTTGTTTATATGTATTGACTCGTCTGCAACTTCACTTTGTGTCATTAAGCAAGCTACTATACGTCGACGGATACAGACCATTGACTCCTGGTACCGACTTTGTGAAGCCTGTATCCCCAGACAAGAGCAAGGACAGCCGCACAGTCGGACGGACCAGACTCTATACTGTTGGCTGCTCAAATCAACATTTATATAGTGGTATTCATATCATTACCTATGGACTCTTCTAAATGCAAAGCTGGACAAGTCCATTTAAGAAAAAACAGCATTAACGGGCTAATATGTGTGACGCGGCAAAGTCTGTCATCAGGAGATTAGAACAGCGCAAATGTAATCCTTTCGAAGATACAAACGACAGTGGTCGCTTCTGTAGCAGACGACATTTAAAGGCAATGTTGAATGGGATAAATATTGTTTAATCTGATCGGGATCAGCAATTTCATCAATTCCAGCATTGTTGACTTCATTGTCCAATGTGTAACTCAAACTTCCCAGATATTTTGACTCGGGTGTACTGAAAGCAGACCGACTCTTATTATATCAAATCAGGTAAACGGTAAACGTACACCGCGTTCCATCTCTGTATTAAATTCGGATTAGCATACGTATGCGCAACGATAGCAATAGGACTTTACTTCAAGCTTTCAGGATGTTTTTTACTGTTCACAGTTTTATATCAAATATGTTTTGAGTGTGAATTGCTCCAATAAAACTATTTGAATGTATTAGACGCTCAAACCTTGCCTCAATTGTAAAGTTTATTTAATGGCTATAGGGACTTCTTTGTCGGTACTTCTTTGTCTGTACTTCTTTGTCTGGCGTGGTACACAAACACCGGTAACTGCATAACAATTATTATCGACAGGATAACTAATCCGAAACTTCTGTTACAGCGTAATCCCTTCAATCAATGTTTAAGTACTTCCTCGGATTCGATACCAATAATATAGAACAAGCTACACGGCACACCCTTTTTCCAACCAGGTAGTAACCACGTTAACCCTTTCCCACGTACAATTCAGTATGATGCCGTTAATGTATGCAATGTCTTCTGCTACAGAGGCGTCTAAATGCGTCTGTACGTTGGAATTTGGTTAACAACGTTCATTTAGAACAAGTTACAAGGCAAACACTTTTCCAATCATGTAGCAACCACGTGAACCCGTTCCCACGTACAACAATTCATTATTATATATGCAAATATCGTGTGTTGCAGGCGTCTCACGGTGTCTGTGTACGTAAGAGTAGGGTTAACATCGTTCATTTGGAACACGCTGCAATGCGGACTTTGTCAAATCAAGAAGCAAGCACGCTAACCCTGTCCCAAGTACAACAATCCATTACGAGGCCCTTTCCCCACTTGGCCAGAATGTATGAAAAGGTCGTCTGCTGCAGAAGCGCCTGTACTCGGTAATATGGTCAACCCCGTTTACTTTGAACATGCTATAAGGCACATCATTAACAATCGTTAGCAACCACGTTAACGATTTCACAAGTACAACAATTATTACAAGACGAATTTTGATGCAAAGCATCAAAGACGCCACGCATGATTTTGAAGCACGACTGAAACGAAGTAGATGCAGTTCAGTACATTTAAATGACCTGTGCACACAGACAGGATGTAAATATTTTGAACAAGAAGGTCAAATGTCGCTTTATTATATGGCTACCATAGTCGATAATAAAAGGTTGTCAAGAGCAGAAAGGGTCAATTTTGATGTAGGTATTAGACGTTTATATGCTAAGATCTATGTGATATTCAGCATGTGAAGTTTAGTCGTGAAATGACAAGTTTATTCCTGAGACCATTTGGTTTACAGTTTGCTTAACATTGACTGCATCTATAATGTGTCATACAAACTGAAGTTTCCTAATTTTTACCAATAAACGGTTTTAAATCTGCTCTAACTAGATCAATTAGATAAAAAAAAAAAAAACACATAAGTGTTGAAATATTAACAGATATCAACATAAGGAGTAATGCCTCAAAGTTAAGTGTGACACAAGCTTTGTGGGAAGAAGGGGAAAACTATTCCCCTTCCAGTTTAGCCGAGCTATGATAACAAAAACGGGAATATATAAACAAAAAATACAAAGTTATTTTAACAAGTTTAAAGATATTTCTTATCAAAATTGAGCATTTATGAAATTAAAACATTAAGTTCACTTGTTAAGTCAACATATAGCAAGAAACCCATGGTCTGAATGAACATGATGTCTGGGGTGGAACGTTTTTAGTTAAGATATACAACAGAACATTTTATAAATAGGCAAAAACATCCTCCGTAACTTTTTTCTAAGCTTTGATGAATCGGGTCGTCAGGACCGTAAACCAAACTATTAAAAAAGCGTAGCCTAGGAAGTTGAGGGAAAAGTGAACTTTTTTTCTGAACTTTGATGAATCGGGTCGTCAGGGCCGCAAAACAAACTATTACAAAAGCGTAGCCTAGGAAGTTCGGGAAAAGTTATTCAATACCCATTAAATGTATCTAAAATGGTGTAATAACGGTAGAAGACAGACGTATTCTGTATCTTGTTGTTTCTTAAATATGTTAATACAATTGTTTGATAAAGGTTTTGTTTTATTCAAACATATTACAGAGTTTTTCTTTACAATAATAATGTTGGTTGCTCCCTATTCGATTACGTAACCCCATGGTACAACATTGAAACCTCTTCAATACCGACGCCGCGTTTCCAAACGTAATCAAGGGCCGTCTGCTATATAGCGTCTTAAGTTGCAGAAATGGCAAAACAAATCCTTCATTTGGAACAGGCAGCAATGCACACCTTTTACAAGGCATGAAGCAACTACGTTAACCATTTACCACGCTTAACAATTCATTATGAGGCCCTTCCTCTCTTGGCAAGAATATATGTAAAGGTAGTCTGTTGCAGAGGCGTCTCTACGTGACTCTACGTTGGAATAGGGTCACCATCGTTAACTTTGAATATACAGCAAGGCACACCCTTTCCAAATCATGTAGCAACCACTTTAACCTTTTCCAAGTAATTCATTATCATGCCCTGCGTAAATTGGCAAGGATTCTTCTTCAGAAGTGTCGCAATGTGTCAAGCTGCAAAGCACATCATTTTCCAGTAATGTAGCAATCAGGTTTGGCCTTACCCACGTACAACAATTAAATAAGAAGCCCTTATTCCTTGGTCAGAATGTATGCAAAGCTCTACTGCTACAGAGGCGTCTCAAGATATATGTACGTGGGAATACGGTTAAAAATGTTTACTTTTAACACGCTGCAAGGTACACCTGTTTCCAATCATGCAGAAACCATTTAAACACTTTCCCACGTACAATTCATTATGAGGTCCTTCATCCCTTGATCGGAATATTTGCAATCGTGTCGGGTGATATTGTTAACATCGTTCACTTAGAACACGTTGCAAGGCAAACACTATGCCAATCATGTAGCAACCACGTGAAGCAGTTCCAACGTACAACAATTCATTATCAGGTTGATCCTCTCTTGGCAAGAATATATGCAAATCTCGTGTGTTGCAGAGGCGTTTCACGGTGTCTGTGTACGTAAGAGTAGGGTTAAAATCGTTTATTTGGAACACGCTGCTATGCATACTTTGTCCAATGACGAATCGAGCACATTAACCCTGTCCCAAGTACAACAATCCATTATGAGGCCCTCTTCCCCCCTTGGCCAGAATGTATGCAAAGGTCGTCTGCTGCAGAGGTGCCTGAACTCGGAAATATGGCCAACCCCGTTTACTTTGTACACGCTGCAAGGCACATCCTTTCCAATCGTGTCAACCCTTTTACACGTACAACAATCTATATGAGGCCCGTCCTCCCTTGATTAAAACACAATCAAAGGTCGTCTGCTATAGAGCGTATAAAGGCGTCTGTAAGTGGCAAAAATTCGCAAAACAAATCCTTCATTTGGAATACGAGGCAAGGCACCACTTTTTCCAGGCACAGCAACTATATTAACCATTAACCATGTTTAACAATTCCTTATGAGGCTCTACCTCTCTTAACAAGAATGTATGCAAATGTCGCCTGTTACAGAGGAGTCTCTATGTGTCTAACGTTGGAATAGGGTAACGATCGTTAACTTTGAAAATACAGAAAGGCACACCCTTTTCCAATCATGTAGCAACCACTTTAATCCTTTTCCACGTACAATATTTCATTATCTGGCCCTGCATCAATTGGCAAGGATGTAGGCAACGGTCTTCTGCTGCAGAGGAGTCGCAATGAGTCTTCACGTTGGAATATGGTTAACATTGGTCCACTGGAACAAGCTGCAAGGCACACCATCTACCAATAATGTAGCAATCATGTTAAGTACAACAATTTATAAAAAGGCCCTTCTTTCCTTGGCCAGCATGTATGCAAATTTCGTCTGATGCAGAGGCGTCTCAAGATATCAAGATATCTGCTCGTTGGGATATAGTTAAAACGTTCGCTTACAAGACATTGCAATGTACACCCATTTCCAAACATGAAGCAACCACGTTAACCCTTTCCCACGTACAACAATTCATTATGAGGCCTTTCAGACATAAGCCAGAATGGATGCAAAGCTCGTCTGCACATCAATTTATTATGAAGCCATACCTCCCTTTGCAGACGAGCTTTGCATCCATTCTGGCTAATGTCTGAAGGGCCTCATAGATATTAGCCAGAATGGATGCAAAGCTCGTCTGCAAAGGGAGGTATGGCTTCATAATTCCAAGTGAACAATGTTATACCTATTCCCACGTACAGCAGACGACTTTTACATTTATTAATAGGCCTTTCCTCCTTTGGACATAATGTTCGCAAATGTAGTCTGCATTATGTCCAAAGGAGGAAAGGCCTATTAATAAATGTAAAAGTCGTCTGCTGTACGTGGGAAAATGGTATAACATTGTTCACTTGGAACACGCTGCAAGGAACGCCCTTTTACAATTGTGTAGAAAACCACGTTTACCCTTTCCAACATACAACAATTTATTAATAGGCCTTTCCTCCTTTGGACATAATGTTCGCAAATGTAGTCTGCTACAGAGGCATCTTAAGGCATCTTTACATGGGAATAAGGTTAACATCGTGCACTTGGAACACGCTGCAAGGAACTCCTACCTTGGTCAGAATATATTTAAATGTCGTCTGCTGCAGAAGCGCCTCAATGCGTCTGGACATAAGAATAGGATTAACATCGATCACTTGGAACATGCTGCAAGTCCCACGTACAGTAATTAATTACGAGGCCTTTCCTTCTTTGTCCATACTGTATGTAAAGGTCGCCTGCACATGCTGCAAGGCATACCGTTTTCTTATCATGTTAATAATAATAACGTTAATCCTTTGCCACGTACAATTCATTATGAGACCCTTCTTCTCTTGGAAGGAATTTATGTAGGTCGTCTGCTACATAGGTGCATCTTTCACTTGGAACAATCTGCAATCACCTTTTTTTTTGTATGCGAAGGTCATTTGCTGCAGAGGTTTCTCAATGTGTCTGTAGGTGGGAAAGGATTTTACATCGTTCACTTGGAACATGCTGCGATGCATTCTCGTTTCTTATCATGTTGCAATCATGGTAACCCTTTCCCACTTACAATATTTCATTAATTCATTAAGAGGCCAATCCTCTGTACGTAGGGATCGGGTTAACATCTTTCACTTGGAACATGCTGCAAGACATCAACTTTTCAAATCATGTAGCAACCACTTTAACCTTTTCCAAGTAATTCATTATCATGCCCTGCGTAAATTGGCAAGGATTCTTCTTCAGAAGTGTCGCAATGTGTCAAGCTGCAAAGCACATCATTTTCCAGTAATGTAGCAATCAGGTTTGGCCTTACCCACGTACAACAATTAAATAAGAAGCCCTTATTCCTTGGTCAGAATGTATGCAAAGCTCTACTGCTACAGAGGCGTCTCAAGATATATGTACGTGGGAATACGGTTAAAAATGTTTACTTTTAACACGCTGCAAGGTACACCTGTTTCCAATCATGCAGAAACCATTTAAACACTTTCCCACGTACAATTCATTATGAGGTCCTTCATCCCTTGATCGGAATATTTGCAATCGTGTCGGGTGATATTGTTAACATCGTTCACTTAGAACACGTTGCAAGGCAAACACTATGCCAATCATGTAGCAACCACGTGAAGCAGTTCCAACGTACAACAATTCATTATCAGGTTGATCCTCTCTTGGCAAGAATATATGCAAATCTCGTGTGTTGCAGAGGCGTTTCACGGTGTCTGTGTACGTAAGAGTAGGGTTAAAATCGTTTATTTGGAACACGCTGCTATGCATACTTTGTCCAATGACGAATCGAGCACATTAACCCTGTCCCAAGTACAACAATCCATTATGAGGCCCTCTTCCCCCCTTGGCCAGAATGTATGCAAAGGTCGTCTGCTGCAGAGGTGCCTGAACTCGGAAATATGGCCAACCCCGTTTACTTTGTACACGCTGCAAGGCACATCCTTTCCAATCGTGTCAACCCTTTTACACGTACAACAATCTATATGAGGCCCGTCCTCCCTTGATTAAAACACAATCAAAGGTCGTCTGCTATAGAGCGTATAAAGGCGTCTGTAAGTGGCAAAAATTCGCAAAACAAATCCTTCATTTGGAATACGAGGCAAGGCACCACTTTTTCCAGGCACAGCAACTATATTAACCATTAACCATGTTTAACAATTCCTTATGAGGCTCTACCTCTCTTAACAAGAATGTATGCAAATGTCGCCTGTTACAGAGGAGTCTCTATGTGTCTAACGTTGGAATAGGGTAACGATCGTTAACTTTGAAAATACAGAAAGGCACACCCTTTTCCAATCATGTAGCAACCACTTTAATCCTTTTCCACGTACAATATTTCATTATCTGGCCCTGCATCAATTGGCAAGGATGTAGGCAACGGTCTTCTGCTGCAGAGGAGTCGCAATGAGTCTTCACGTTGGAATATGGTTAACATTGGTCCACTGGAACAAGCTGCAAGGCACACCATCTACCAATAATGTAGCAATCATGTTAAGTACAACAATTTATAAAAAGGCCCTTCTTTCCTTGGCCAGCATGTATGCAAATTTCGTCTGATGCAGAGGCGTCTCAAGATATCTGCTCGTTGGGATATAGTTAAAACGTTCGCTTACAAGACATTGCAATGTACACCCATTTCCAAACATGAAGCAACCACGTTAACCCTTTCCCACGTACAACAATTCATTATGAGGCCTTTCAGACATAAGCCAGAATGGATGCAAAGCTCGTCTGCACATCAATTTATTATGAAGCCATACCTCCCTTTGCAGACGAGCTTTGCATCCATTCTGGCTAATGTCTGAAGGGCCTCATAGATATTAGCCAGAATGGATGCAAAGCTCGTCTGCAAAGGGAGGTATGGCTTCATAATTCCAAGTGAACAATGTTATACCTATTCCCACGTACAGCAGACGACTTTTACATTTATTAATAGGCCTTTCCTCCTTTGGACATAATGTTCGCAAATGTAGTCTGCATTATGTCCAAAGGAGGAAAGGCCTATTAATAAATGTAAAAGTCGTCTGCTGTACGTGGGAAAATGGTATAACATTGTTCACTTGGAACACGCTGCAAGGAACGCCCTTTTACAATTGTGTAGAAAACCACGTTTACCCTTTCCAACATACAACAATTTATTAATAGGCCTTTCCTCCTTTGGACATAATGTTCGCAAATGTAGTCTGCTACAGAGGCATCTTAAGGCATCTTTACATGGGAATAAGGTTAACATCGTGCACTTGGAACACGCTGCAAGGAACTCCTACCTTGGTCAGAATATATTTAAATGTCGTCTGCTGCAGAAGCGCCTCAATGCGTCTGGACATAAGAATAGGATTAACATCGATCACTTGGAACATGCTGCAAGTCCCACGTACAGTAATTAATTACGAGGCCTTTCCTTCTTTGTCCATAATGTATGTAAAGGTCGCCTGCACATGCTGCAAGGCATACCGTTTTCTTATCATGTTAATAATAATAACGTTAATCCTTTGCCACGTACAATTCATTATGAGACCCTTCTTCTCTTGGAAGGAATTTATGTAGGTCGTCTGCTACATAGGTGCATCTTTCACTTGGAACAATCTGCAATCACCTTTTTTTTTGTATGCGAAGGTCATTTGCTGCAGAGGTTTCTCAATGTGTCTGTAGGTGGGAAAGGATTTTACATCGTTCACTTGGAACATGCTGCGATGCATTCTCGTTTCTTATCATGTTGCAATCATGGTAACCCTTTCCCACTTACAATATTTCATTAATTCATTAAGAGGCCAATCCTCTGTACGTAGGGATCGGGTTAACATCTTTCACTTGGAACATGCTGCAAGACATCAACTTTTCAAATCATGTAGTAACCACGTTAACCCTTTCCCACTTACAACAATTCATTATAAGCCCCCCCCCCCCCCCCCTCCACTCCCTTCACAGCAGTCGTTGGCTGTCTGTAATCGTGTAGCAGCCTTGTTAACCATTTCTAACGTACAACAATTCATTATGAGGCCTTTCTTTACTTGGACGGGATGTAGGCAAAGTTCGTCTGCTGCAGAGGCGTCTCAAGGCGTCTATACGTGTGAATAGGGTCAACATCATTCACTTGGAAAACGTTGCAAGGCACTCTTTTCCGATCATGTAGCAACCCCTTTCGGTTTTTCGTTGACTGCTCTAATCTACTTTCGACGACCATCTAGCATCATCATTCGAATTCTCAAGTCACAAGAGGTCAATTCTCCGTCGTCCATCTGTCCATCCGTTTCACTTTCACCTATCGACAAATTGGCATTGACACATATGTTTCGTGGAGGATTTCTTGTAAATGTATTATATATTGTTAAAATGACTCTCCGGTTTTTAACATTGCTTGTGTGTTTTTCTTCGTCTGTCCTGTATAGCGTTCTGAAATTAAATATCACTATTAATTGTGAAAGCTTATTCAATGTCTAACTAATTAGGCTGTATCTGAAAGATAACAGTATTTCTAAAGCGCTCATTCAATGCATATCTAGAGCTACGGTAACTCATCATCCAAATTCAATTGTTTAATCCTACAACAGTCAGATCAAAGTGAATAAAAATACCCCAAAGTTATAGATGGTGTTCCACGACGTAAACGGCAGGTTTCCCGGAACAACCAACTCTGCCACACTCAGTCTAGAGTAACCTCTGAAGATCAAGGCGTGTCAAAAATACCATAAATACTTTTATATAGGAATAAAGTAATGTATGTTCCATTGTTTCCGTATAATATAAATCCATATGTTTTGACAGGGACTGGTAATTGAAGTTGAAATTGGGCATTTTAGGAATAGAAATGCCTTAAATATAATAAAATTCATAATGAAATATGTGAATATGAAAACATTTTTCCATATCTCGGCGAAACATCCGCCACAGTGAAACGGCCGCTTAGCCTATGTCGTCTCTGATGTTCGTGCCGTCAGAGGATATTGACGAATCTGGCTATATATCGTGACTGCGTGACTTACATTTCATTCATATCATTGTTATTAACCTTTTGGTCTCTATATTTTATGTTCTCATTATTGCAATATTTAGTATGAAATGTACCTGCCCCAAACCAAGAGGAAATGAAGATTATCTATATAATAGAGCTTACAAGTATACACATTAAAGACATGACGAATCAAAGGAAAATTTGACAGCAGGTTTAGGCAGAATATGTTGAAGTTTCTGCCTTATTATATTGAGAAATATGTCAATGTTAAATCAACTTCCATCAAGTAGAAACAATTCTCTAAACCATTTACTAGACTGGGAGAAAGGGTTTGAACAATGCCCTTTTTTATGTTTACCCGATATGACCCATATTCGAACATGGACTAGATATCACCAATACAAACTTTCTGACAAAGTTTCAAGCTGCTGAAGCGGCCTCCAGAGTTTCAAGATTTTCCTTCAATTTGGTCTAGTGGCCTAGTTTTTAACCCTGCATGACCCATATTCGAACTTGGCCTAAATATCATAAAGATAAACATTCAGACCGAATTTTAGAGTGTTAACAATATTTCAATTTGGCCTAGTGAGCTAGTTTCTGACCAAATATTACCCATATTCGAACTTGACTTAGATATCATTAAGACATACATGTTGATATCCATATCCTTATGTGCAGACATGAGGCATATTTTCCTGTAAGCAATTTCTTTTCCTTTAATGATCTTCAGTCGGACTTCACGAGGCCAATAGTTGAAATTCTTTCATCGAACTTGCAACTTGTCACCATAAATGTGATCGCTATCCATCGAATTGTGTAGGCTTGACTTCCTTAATCAAGTCGCCAATGGTTGACTGTTCGGTAAGATAAGGGTGATACATCACCCCATTTATTCCTCCAGCAGTCGATTTACACCTGGAGTGTATTGTAACAAAATATCATAGATACTGAAATATTAACAGATATTAACTTAAGTGTTAATGCCTCTAGTTATAAGTTAAGTGTGACACAAGCTTTGGAAGGAGAGAGGGAAGTCTATTCTCCGTCCAGTTGAGCAGAAGTATGATAACAAAAGACGAGAGTATATAAACAAAAAATACAAATAATTCTAACGAGTTTAAAGATATTTAATATCAAAATTAAGCATTTATGAAATTAAAAGAAAAAGCTCTCTTGTATAGTCAACATATTGCAAGAATACAATGGTCTGAATGAACAACTGTATGGGGTGGAACGTTTTAAGTTTAGTAATACAACAGAAATAAATAGGAAAAAACATCACCCGAATCTTTTTTCTGAGCTTTGATGAATCGAGTCGTCAGAGCAGTAAACCAAACAATTTAAAAAGCGTGGCCTAGTAAAGTCTGTAAAACCAACTCATAAAAAAAGCTTAGCCTAGTTAGTTGGGGAACAGTTATTAAAAACAATTTAAATGTGTCTAAAGTTTTGTAATAACGGTAAACGATGTACATATATTTTATCTTGTTGTTTCTTAAATCAGTTAATACAATTTATTCAATCATAAAGGCTGTTTTTTCAAACATATTACAGAGTTTTTCTTTACAATAATATTTGTTGGTTGCTCCCTTTTCGATTACGTCACCCCATGGTACAAAATTAAAACCTATCCCATACTGACGCCGCGCTTTCACGCGGCGTCAATAATGATCTTTTTGGGTGAGATCTTAACCTTTTAAATGCAGTTTTGTTGAATCCATGATGAACTATTTTTCTCGCGCAGTCTCACCCTAAAATGCGTTTTTGGTTTTAACAGCAATTGGCAGGCTGCCAACTCCGAAGAAATGGTAGGTGCCACATATATTAGATTTTAAGAACATATATATTTTCAAGGATGACATTCTTTAGTAAGAATGTGAACACAATGTTTTTTTAAGTCGGTTGTAATCAAAGATGGATGCTCATATTTGTATGTAGTGTGTCTGTCTGATTTTCCGAATATAATTATCTGAACAATACATGAGAAAAGTCGCTGTAGTAGAAACAAGATAAGTGTCTGTAAATGACTGTGCCCTGCTGTAGTAGAAACAAGATAAGTGTCTGTAAATGACTGTGCCCTGCTGTAGTAGAAACAAGATAAGTGTCTGTAAATGACTGTGCCCTGCTGTAGTAGAAACAAGATAAGTGTCTGTAAATTACTGTGGCCTGCTGTAGTAGAAACAAGAACAAGATAAGTGTCTGTAAATTACTGTGGCCTGCTGTAGTAGAAACAAGATAAGTGTCTGTAAATGACTGTACCTCGCTGTAGTAAAACAAGATAAGTGTCTGTAAATGACTGTGCCCTGCTGTAGTAGAAACAAGATAAGTGTCTATAAATGACTGCGCCCTGCTGTAGTAGAAACAAGATAAGTGTCTGTAAATGACTGTGCCCTGTTGTAGTAGAAACAAGATAAGTGTCTGTAAATGACTGTGCCCTGCTGTAGTAGAAACAAGATAAGTGTCTGTAAATAACTGTGCCCTGCTGTAGTAGAAACAAGATAAGTGTCTGTAAATGACTGTGCCCTGCTGTAGTAGAAACAAGATAAGTGTCTGTAAATGACTGTGCCCTGCTGTAGTAGAAACACGATAAGTGTCTGTAAATGACTGTGCCCTGCTGTAGTAGAAACACGATAAGTGTCTATAAATGACTGCGCCCTGCTGTAGTAGAAACAAGATAAGTGTCTGTAAATGACTGTGCCTCGCTGTAGTAAAACAAGATAAGTGTCTGTAAATGACTGTGCCCTGCTGTAGTAGAAACAAGATAAGTGTCTGTAAATGACATGACTTAGGAAAAACGCAAACTTGAGCCGAAAAAAAGGCATTTATTTTTCGATATACCACTTTATTATAGTTACAGGGGTATTATGACGTTGCTCTTTGTATTGTAACGAAAACGTTCGGTATACGTTGCATTTGGTATGCAAATTTACATCACCGTTTCGAAGTGATGGAGTTTAGGGTTAGATATATAAGACAAGTGGACCCCTTCAGGGTTGAGTATACTTTTCGCTGAAGGGATATTCTGCGTCTTTAGCCCTGCACGTTACATTGGTGACAGATGTGGGATGAAGACAACTGCCATACCGGAGTTGCCTTACCCATGTGATTCCCAGGCCAAGACTCGGGACGAGTCTTCTCGGAGTGGGAAGTAGTGTAACGAAAACGTTCGGTATACGTTGCATTTGATATGCAAATTAACATCACCGTTTCGAAGTGATGTAGTTTAGGGTTAGATATATAAGACAAGTGGACCCCTTCAGGGTTGAGTATACTTATCGCTGAAGGGATTTTCTGCGTCTTTAGCCCTGCACGTTACATTTATAAAGTATTTCTTTCAATAATAACACTTACACTCTATGTGTGGTTGATTAGGTTACTTTCAGGTCAGTTAATTTTTGTCATCCATTTTCTAATTTCGGCTATGACATAGTCCTTAAGGCCGTAAATCAGGATGAGCTAGGTTGTTCTTGTAAAATGTTCTGATGACTCGAGAGAGATTTGGGAAAAGAGTTATGTAGTGAAACCACGATTATTGCAATATGTTTTACATCTTTAAGACGGATCCTTCTAGTCATTTTCTGAGAAATCCTTTGTTTTATCCTAGGAGAAATAAGGCAATAACAATGACAAGTAGTCAACATATCAAGCTTGTACATTTTCCCTACGGACGGACTATATCAGTACTACTGAAATGCTACACCTGATACTCATATTCACTCTATATTTATTTGGTACAAAAAAGACGTTAGCAACGAAAAGTGGTTAATACATTTTATTCTACGCTAAATGCGGGTGAGATAAAGGTTTGGCGTTGTCCGTCCGTCCGTATATTTTTATTTCTAAAAGGCTTCAAAAGTGGACGCCACGATATATTCTGGGATGCTATACAACGCAATGGTATTGATTTGAAGATTTTTAGAAATAAACGTATCTCTATGTATAATAAATTGAAGTGTTGTGTTATTTAAAGTGTATGATGGATTGTCGATCGTACAATCGGAACCAGACAATGTTACGTGGGGAGTCCTTAAATATTTTCTCTGTTTATAAACGATTTGGTATCTTTTCAAAAAAGTAAAACTGAGCAAGGCGTGTTAGTATCTGACGACATCAATGAATTTAGTCTATGTTTGCAGACGATGCCACCAGTTTTTGCAAATACAATTATATACATTTACAGCGGTAAATTGACAAAATCAAACCATTTAGTAGAGTAGTCGGTCTGGATGTAGATTTCGACAATACTAAGAAAATGTTATACCGTTAATGTTATGGAGTTATTACCAAGCAAAGTAATGAAACGGTCTCATCTGTATTGTTTCAAGTTATAATTACTTTGGTGTTATTTTACAAGTAAAATGTCATGGTCGAAAACACTTACTATGTTATCATTACAAGAACGAAAAGCAATGAATTTTATATCAAGATTTCGTAAAGATTTTGGGCATGTAGATTCATAAGACATGTTATAAATCTTTGATGTAACTGTCAGACCGATGTCATGTAAGTGTTCTCAGATTTGGGGCTATCAGTATGTTGATGACATTGAAAGGTTCTTGTATAGTTCGTTTAATACATGTCATATATAATAAGTGCCAAATTGTGTTAAATATAGGTTAAAACATTATCCGCATGAACAATACCAGATATCCAAAACAATCTTATGTTCAGCTATTACATTTGGACGAATCAGGGAAACGTATTAGGGCTATACATATTAAAGACATTATATTTACTTACGGTTTTTGTTATGTTTGGATTTTGCACGATGTAGGAATGTAAATGATTTTTTAAAAAAGCTGTTCTGGTACACTTATCCATAAAAAGAGAAAACAGATACAGCCAGATTTGTAAACATAAAGATATTAATGTTATAAGAGACGAATACCGCTTCTTCTTCGAATAGTTAAAGTTCAAAAACTGGTATGCAAATATTAATAATTCCCAAAGTTTAACTTCTTATTGTATACTTCGATATTGTCCCTAATATCTTTCATGTAAAAAAAGGATACAAAGAATTTAAGTATGAATATATTTGTTGCCTCTTTAAAGCGAAATTAAATGACTGAAAGTCAAGATGTTGTATTGTTTCTCTACTTTGATGTACAGGCTTTTCGCCATCTTTTAATAACTATGTATGCCTTTACATTGTTTTTATGTTATTGTAAGATCCTTTTCGTTTTTCTCAACAGGTACAACAAATAAGAAGAGAGTTTTCGACAATGTGTGATACAGACGCAACAATAATTTCGTGGTTATTGGTCAATTGGTGTTACCATTATATGCTTTCTAAAGATTTGTACGATGGTATCGAATTTTCATTCTCATTAACCCTTTCAGCGCCGAATTGTTTAAAGTAGACTCTTCCATGTTCAAACTCGGACAACTCTATTTTCATGTTATAGGATTTTTGGAATATGTTTATAACTCACAGCCAAACAATGCAGATTTCAGGTGAGACAGCTCGTTACGAGCTGACTCACCTGAATCTGCATTGTTTGCAAAAAGCTCAATATTGCCTTTGGCGCTGAAAGAGTTAAGGATTACCAATCCAAGTGTACAGGAATATCAAAGTACTGACAATACTGAAACTTATCGGATTGCTAATGTATCGTGAAAAGTAATTTACCATCGATGCTTGAATACACTGTTCGGACCAATGTACTGGTAAATAGGTGAAAACGGTATATTCGTGAATGTTCGTATAAAGAAGTATCTCTATGAAAACACATGTTTATATCACGCCTCGCTTTAGACAGGTATTGATTACTTCCGAATATCTTTACGAGCATTATTGAAAGAACCGTTCCTTCTCTATTCGAGTGCAGGGGTCCGAATAATGGGGTCAGACATCCCCATTGGATAACCGGTTATGTTGAATGCAGAGAATACACGATTCAAAGTGATGTATTAATAATACAGTTGAAAACAGAATCAACACCATTCGCCGAGATGATTTTGAAATACCGCGGAAAGCAGAGAAAACCCCAGTTTACCGTAATATTATTTAAATACTGCATAAAACAGAGAAAAACACAGTTTACCGTAATATTATTGAAATACTGCAGAAAACAGAAAAAAACACAGTTTAACGTAATAGTATTGAAAAACTGCAGAAAACAGAGAAAAACACAGTTTACCGTAATAGTATTGAAATACTGCAGAAAACAGAGTCAACACTATTCGCCGAGATATAATTTAAATACTGCGGAAATCAGAGAAAAACAAAATTTGCCGTGGTTCTATTAAAATACTGCGGAAATCAAAGAAAAACCCAATTTGCCGTGATACTATTTAAATACTGCGGAACGCAAAGAAAAACACAATTTGCCGCATGATAAATGAAATATCATTGAAAAGCACAGTAAAACACTTTTCGCTCGATATAACTATATAACTCTAGAGTAAATCATCATGAGCTGTGAAATGAAACTGTTGAAATTATAGTAAAACAAAATGTGCCGTGATATAACTATGAAACTATTGAAAGCATAGTAAAACAAGATAGGCCGTGATATAACAAATAACGCATATTAAACATTCTGTGTCCTGATATTGAAAGCGGAGTAAAACGCTATGTGCCGAGATATAACAATACAAATAATATGTGCCGATCTAATCATTCATAATATTGTGGTTAAAGGAGACATTGATCGTTTTGAGATAATTCTACTTTCGCATTGCTGATGTTGATGTTGTTAAACGGATATTGCAGGCTAAATGTGACAATCATGCACGTTTTAAATATCTTTATAGTAATTTAATTAATCATCCTCTAATAAAAAAGTTTGTAAAATCTTAGATGTAAATACTGATTAACATATTTACCTTAAATCACCACGTGATATATTTTGTTAATATCATAACCGGAACATATAGACGTCGCGCAAGCTAACCCGGCACATTAACGTAACGTCAATTTACGTTAAAATTATAAATCGGATAATGCGATTCGGTTATTGTTTATTGTTTGACCGTTTGAAATAGATATGAAGACATTTATTACAAATACAAGTTCAAAAGGCCGTGAGAAAAACAAAATACAAAAATAAAAATTTGGCCTACAAATGACGTAACAAGTGAAGCATGTGATGATGATGATGAACATAAGACTATTTTATAAACATTGACACGAAAGGTAAAATGTCGCAATATACACGGAAAATAATCAAAACAGCAAAAATTGTTTAAAACACATTTTCAGTTTTTAGATAAATAAAGCAAACTATAATTACATGTTTTAAATTTACAATATTTTGTACAGTAACATTACCTTATGGATTTTAAAATTAGCCAATGTAGCCAATGTAGCGATTACAGGAACAATAAACAAGTTTAAGACGTCAACATGATCAAGTGTGACAATTTTCCTCCACACAGAGTTATATAGTTAAGCTTGTCAAAATCTATGTAACTTAAGGCCCTGGATATCTCACGTGAGAAAGCGATCAATAAGTCCAGATCAATATTTACAAGACATTCAATTATTCTGTTCAATGCAGTTTAACAAGTTCCCTTTCAAAGTCAATATGCCATGTAAGTACAACACGTCCTGAACATTTCCGTCAAAATATGTTCAAATCAGGCGATCATTTTAAGACGAGAATAATTTCAGATTGTCCACCCTTTCTGCTGCGACAACAGCTGTTTTTCTAAAGATAATTTTGATAATTTGAACTCGCTATTTATGAGGCCCACTAGGGGAATATTCCTAACAAATGTGGTTAGAATAGGTCAAGTGGTGGAAGAGGATATTTTGTTTAAATCATTGACAACGAGGCATCTCATGGCGGACGACGGTCAAACGGGTATAAGAATAGCTCTTTTCATACTCAGGTTAGCTAAATAAACATGCTGTACACATTTTACCTTTCATAAAACCTTATTACCTGATGAAAGAGGGGATTACTTTATCAACTTTGAATCTTATGAGCGTTTACTCGCAATAGTCTCGGTTCCATTTTTATAGATATTACAGACACTGCAACTTTAAACTCTATCAGTTCATTATTGTTGTTACTATCTTGTCTTGAAAGATATTCCTGTCTTCTGTCACCTTCATTTAAAATACATTCTGTGTACTCTTAAAGATTTTCTGAAGGGAATAACAATACATCATTGCAACATATCTATTGGTCACACAACTTTTCCACTGTTGGTGTGATGTGAAAACAGAGAGATTTCGTGTTCTGGAAAGAAAGCATTACTACTGAATTGTATATTTCCCATATGAGCCAGTATCAAGATAATGGCGATGGTTTTAAGTGGTGTAACACGAATGACGCTTGTAGCAGTGACTTATGTCAGACGTCGGAAAGAATGTTAGCCGAGCTGGGGTTCGAACTAAAAAAACATTGATGTTTACTGACTGCGAAACCGTGACAGACTATGTTTCGTGAAACTCTTGTTCTAAATGCGATCATAATGGATTGTTAAACTGACTCGCCGGTTTTTGATGCAGAACATTGTGTATCAAATTTGAAAACTATTTATTATACGTTACTTGTCTTTTCCCTATGGCTTTCCTGTTATACGAATATATTGAAAGAAAAGATCGCTAATAGTTTTGAATGCTTAATAATAACTTATCATGCTATATTTTAAAGATAACATTATTTTTCAAGCGCTCATTCAATGCATATAAAGAACTGTGATAACCCTTCGTTCAATTGCAATTGTGCTATCCTGCAAAAGAAAGGTCAAACTGACTAAAACATACTCCAAAGGTCTGAATCTTAGGCAAGGCAAAGTTCCTAGCCAAGTCACCCGGAGACAATGAATAAGTGTCATGTCGCCGTCATGTGACCCTTTCCCACATGCAACAAATCTGCAGCAGATGACTTTGAAAACATAGTGACAATCACTTGAAAGATCTCAATTAAAGATAGCTTAATTGTTGAATAAAAATAAAAACATTGTAGCCAAAGGAGAAATTGCTTATCATGAGCAATTTCACCTTTGGCCATAACGTTTTCAAAAGTCGTCTGCTACTATTGCATCAAAATGCGTCTGCAGGTTGGTTAAACAACTGTTGAAAACATGATCTATGACCTATTCAAACACAGATGTTTCATTTATTACGCGCATTTTCTATACAGTCCACATATATTTTATATAATAAAAGAAAACATCAAGACAGCTTGTGCTGGCGATCATTGGTTATTATTGAAAAAAAATGTACACTGTTGGGATGGGTGTCGTCGTGACCTCTAGCTAATGTAACAGTCATCCGATCGCATGTCATGAATGTGTGTTTGGAAATTGAAATATGTATACGTGATTATGATAAAATATATCGTGTGTAAGGTGAATTTAAAAATACTGAAAAGATACACCGGTATTAACTGATGCTGAAATTATTCTGTTTAATTCTTTGGATAATATAAGATGGACAAACTTTAAACCAATATAGACTATGATAAGCTCATCAACGAGTAACACCAGGTTTTAAAGAACCTACTATTAAGAAGCGTCTATTAGGATAGTAGAGCATCAATGCACAGGTGGGTCATTTACGATTACCTGGAATAACACATATATTCGTAGGACGGCTGCATCATGACAATGGAAACACATATAAGGATGAAGACTCTGTTTAAGTGTTTGCTATTATTCTATGTTATCCCACTTGTATTTATCATACATACATTACATGATGAACGTGTTATGCAAGCGAAACAACTAAAAGGTACATCAACTTCTATACGAAATATAACTAGGCTAAAGTATGTTTATAGAAATATAACCAAAATTATATATGTCAATAAGACGATAGAAAAAAAGCTTTACAAGGACAAAGTGAACATTCCTAGGTATGGACCGGGTGAAAACGGTACAAAAGTAAATACAATACAATATACAAACAAGCTAAATATAACAGAAATGGAGATGAAGAAGACATTTCACGGATTTGACACATTAATAAGTGATTCCGTAAGTTTACACCGAAAACTGCCGGACGTTCGACCACCGAACTGTCGGACTAAGCATTATCCTGATAACATGCCCCAAGTGAGCGTGGTGATTATATTTAGGGACGAATGGCATAGTGTTCTTTTGAGAACTGCTTACAGCGTATTAGAAATGTCGCCACCAGAACTGTTGAAAGAAATAGTTCTTGTCGATGACGGTTCTACAAATCCAGAATTGATGGCTAAAGTTGACATACATGTTGCCAATGTCGATAAATTTAAATTGGTACGGAATGACGTTTCGCTGGGTCTGATGATGGCCAGACAAGCTGGTATAGACGCTACGACCGCGGACTACTTCATTGTAATGGATGGCCACATGGAAGTTGGACCTGGATGGTTGGAACCGCTTATTTATCGGTTAATCCAGGAACCAAATGCGCTATTGTGCTCTCACATTGGCGTTGTACGTCACGAAAACTTTGAGATATTTATGAACCACGAAGTTGCTGACTACGATTTCCCATTTTTCGACCCATTGAGCCTGGATCAGATGTGGGCATATTTTAGCAGCGACTTTAAAGCTGCAAGAAACAAAAGTGTCGAACCGATTCCTTATGGAACAGTTCAAGGCATGATGATTGTCATGAGGAAGAAGTTTTTCTATCAACTTGGTGGATTTGATCCCGGAATGAAGGTTTGGGGCTCAGAACAGATGGAGTTATCTTTAAAGGTGTGGATGTGTGGAGGCAGAGTGGAGATGATACCATGTTCCAAGGTCGCCCATATGTACAGGTTCGTGGTCTTTATAAACTAGTACTATGTGCTTAGCGCACCTGTTTGTACAGGGTCGTGACTTCATATACCATGTTCTACAGATTCGTGATCTTCTTTATTTCTAAGGCCGCCCATATATACTAGTACTATATGCTTAGCGCACCCGTGTGTACATGTTCGTGGTATTTATATACCATGTTCTAAGGTCGCCAATTATTACAGGTTCGTGGTCTTTATATACTATATTCTAGGGGCACCCACGTGTACACACACACACACACACACACACACACACACACACGCACACACACATATGCATATATATATATATATATATATCTCATGTCCAATGGGCGCCCGTATGTACAGGTTTGTGACATGTATATATCATGTTATAAGGGCTCTCATATATACAAGTGTCTGGTTTTAATCGTTAGATTCGTTAGGCTCATTTCACACGTTAGATGTATTCGATTTCATCGCTGTAAAAAAATGTTGATAGGCTTTAGATGCTATGGATAACTCGAAGTCATTAATTGGAAATGTGTCACCACATGTGTCAGATACATTCGACACCAAAAATAAAATCTGTCCACGTGTAAGAGTTTATCATATGATTCAATGCAAATCGCCACAGTCGAAATCCGCGCTGGCGTGTGGCATCTTTTATCATTATATTAGTTTGATCAGTCCAGTGGAGTGGTTTATAATATCATAAAACGCAAGGTATCAACACACTGTACAAATATGTACATGTTCTGATAGCTTTTATCATTTTATTATTGGATCTCAGACCATCTATGCAAGTTTATAAATTTTATCACAAGATAATTTGGTCCAACCCACAGTAAATATGTACAAGTGTATCGGCTTGTATCACTAGATTAATTGAGTCAACCAATTGCGTGTATGTACTATCTTTGTTCGTTGTGTCGGGTTCTCTGAAACCATTAAGGTCACAAGGGACTATACAAATATGCCTTTCCTCTGATTTATCATTTTACCCAAATCATTCGAAAATATGTTTTTGTGTTTAATGAATTTCCTTATTAATTGTCCATCTTTTCAGAACTTCACGGTGGACACTTCAAAATGGACCTGACATTTATTCCGCCAATAAAGCTCGAACAATTGACGTGTGGATGGACCAACCGTACAGAGACTATGCGTACCAATACTTTAAACTCAGAAACTATACAAAAGGAAATTTAACTGATAGATTCCGTTTGAGACGAGACAACCAGTGCAAGTCCTATCAATTCTTTGTTGATACCGTTAAGGAGTTTTCTGATGTCTATTTCCCAGAGAACCCGAAATTGAAGGGTGCAGTGTACAATTCATTCTATAAAACCTGTCTAGATAAAGCCAACTGGAACAATACGTTAACGTTGATACTTTATCCTTGTCATGGAGCCGCTAACCAATACTTTCTCCTGACTGAGTACAATGAAATAAGGACAACACTAGGCCATGTTGCTCAAGCAGTGAGCTTGGACAATTCTACAAAACTTAAACTTACACAAAGTTCATCCATTGTTACACGCAGTGAAGCAAAATGGGACTATAACATAGATGGTAGGATCATGCATATACAAACAGACCTTTGTCTTAAGGCCGTAACACGGGATGAAGTTGCTCTTGTGAAATGTTCTGGTGATTCGGGAGAGATTTGGGAATGGGGTTATGAAGTGAAAACATGATTATTTCAAGTATTTTTTATTGCACTCTTGAGAACAAATTCTCCATAAAGATATTTTTGTTTTGTCTACGAAGAGGAATTATAATACAAATATCAATTATTCATCCTGTCCGAAAAAAAAGAGTAAAACTAAAAATAAATGTAAGAAACTTGTGTTATATTGATTGACTATACCCCTAATTCCATGTACTATATCTTCCGGTTCGAGGTATGTTCATAACATTTTAAAATATCCCCACGTGACCAATTTCGGATACCAGAACATGGGCTGTCATACGCTTAGTTATAATATAAGCCGTCCTGCGAGAAAACAAACAGTATGGCCTCTGCGTAATGTTTCGACCCATATCAGCCTGCACAGTCCGCATAGACTGATCCGGGTCGACACATTCCGTCTCAGCAGCATAGAGGTATAGAGTAATGATCCCTGAAACAGAAAATCCACAGGAGGCGAAAAGTGTCTATCCGGGTTAGCCTGCGCGGCATGCTTGAGGTGGTCCGGGTCGATTCTTTACGCAGAGTCCACAATGTTGGTTTTTTCGCGGGACGGCTCATATATTAACACCTATGGGTAAGTCTACGAGTTTGTATTTCTTGACAGCGTAGGTTCATATCAACCTATACATCTACTTTCGAATATTAGCATCTTCTAAAGTTAACCGATGTCTCTTACCAATATATGTAAGTAATATGTGAACAATGTTAATATCATAGAAATCGATTGTCTGTTAATACAAGAACAAGACAATTGACTCTACGAACTATAACGGCGACAATGCTTTCAAAAAAGGCCCAGACGTAGTGGAAATGATATACAGAATTTAATCCTGAAGGGCCAATATACCAATCTCAGCTGGAATTAACAAAGATAACTGTTGGAAGATTGCATCTTCAGATTGTATTGAACTACTGTGGAAAGCAGAGAAAATCCCAATTTCCCAATGATAAATGAAATATTATTGAAAAGCAGAGTAAAACCCTATTCCTTCGATATAACTGTACGGCTCTAAAGTGAAATATAAAGAGCCGTGAAATGAAGCTGTTGAAATCATAGTAGAACAAAATGTGCCGTGATATAACTATGAAACTGTTGAAAGCATAGTAAAACAAGAGACCGTGATACAACAATAAAATTGTTGAAAGCATATAGCAAACACTCTGTGCCGTGATATGACAATACACATGTTGAAAGAAGAATTAAACATTATGTGCCGTGATATGACAATATACATATGGCACAGTGCTCGTCATGGCATAAACAGGGGAGACAATGTACCACTGTTTAAGCCTTACTAATTATTGACTAATTTGACTGTTATCTGCTCTTGTTATCATTAACGGAAATTACCGAACATTTACGTCATACTCGATAGTGATGCCGGAGGGCAGTGAAGAGATACACAGGATACGTCATAAATATAGGATAATAAAACTCGGGTTTTAAGATTTCGATATTGTTTAATCAATTTATCGAACCGCGATCGATGCTAACCACCTAGAAGATTCAATTGTTATAAAGTTTGCATATGCTTTTTATTTTTGTTATATTTTTTTTTAGATCAACTGAACTGAGGACTCAAGTCTGTCTTTCTGAATCTTGGGTGTATTTTCAATGGTAAAATGACTTCAATTGCACAACTGCCTATAACCAATAACGATGAACGGCTGGAGTTTTGGAGACATTTTATAATTAAAGAACATTCACAACTTCGTAGTCAATAGAAATGTAATTTATGATTATGTTAACTTGGCTCCTGTTTTTTTTATATGCCTCGCAATTGTTTACTATAGCATCAAATTCAATTATTTAACTGCTGTTAATTAATCCTTTCCAATATACAACAACTCAGCAACAGACTACTTTGGAAACACATAGGCGAATACAATTATTAAATTTCTTTAAATTATAGTATACTAATCCAATAGATTTGAAAATATTGCGGCAACAGAATACATTGCGCAAAATAAGACCAATTTCTCCTTTGCGCACAATGTTTTCAAAAGTCGTCTGCTGCACATGCATCAATGAAAAGACGGTTTGCAAATGCATTATAGATATGCAGGATGCGGGTAAATGCGTAAATATATGGGAAATGTGTTTAAGTCCCATTATCGTAAAATCTTTAAATAATTCGGAAAAATGAGAGTTATATAAATAGAAATTAAATAAGGTAAAAAAATAGGCATATATATACTTAATATTCGTTAGATTCTTATACAGCCTTATTTATTGGGTGCGGGGAATGCCTATTTTGATTTACTTATTGCCAGTCATTTTTTTCATGCACTGGATCAGTTCAATGAATTGTTATATGTTGCGCAATGTGGTAGATACTCCTAGTTCTTTTAATTTGAGTTTAAAGTCAGGGAAAGCTTAATTCATTCGGGCATTTCCGAGAACTGTCCGGATCATCTTGCACTCCGCAGTCTTAACATTCCATTAATTGAATCCCGTTTCTGGTACCTTCTTTTGTTTCTTGTAATACTAGGTATATATTCGAGTTCCATTTAACAAATTGTTAAAAATTGAAAATAATTGAAATTGTCATTTTTTATTTTTAATAATCGAACAATCATAAGTCACATAATTAATCGGAGATATATTTATTTCTGAATTAATGTACGAGGAAATGTAAATCGTCGGAATCGAGAAAGCTGACCTGTGGCGCAGATGTAATATCTATCTACATTATCGTTAATTTCTCTTAATCGTGTTGAAAAATATAGACTGTGTACAATTAGACACAATACGCACACGACAAACCAATTAACATATGTCCCAGTATAAATATTCCGATAATACTTGGTAAACATCGGGAGCTTTCGCTAGCAATCACGGAAACCTATATCTACGCTGAAAAGTTAGTAGTACTTATATAAAATGTTAAAAAGGACCAACATTGTATTACTTTATTATAATAAAATATATGTCAAATAAAAGGTAAATGAATTTTCTACATTAAACCGTAAGTGCCCTGTTAATTCTTTATTTCTAAAAAAAGATATTCACTGAAGAACGTGTAAAGATTAGCGGAAAAAGACCGTTTTCTTAACGGTTTATATGTAATAAAGAGGGAAATTAGGGTGACTGTATTCAAAGGTAAAAAGGACCAAAATTTTATTAAAATAAAAAAAATAAAAAAATATTTATATTCAGGCGAAATTTTTCTTGAAAACTTGATAAGTGCCTTTTTAAATTTTTGCAAAATAAAATTGTTATTGAGTAAAAAACTAAAAAGTTGCTCTATAACTCCATGTTATTTAAGTTATCGATTTTTGACAGTCGCTGATTCTCATAGTTGGATATGATTGTTGAAAGCAGAGTAAAACATTATGTGCCGTGATACAACACAATGTGCCTTGATATAACAATACAAAAGTTGAAAGCAGAGTAAAATATTAAGTGCTGCTGTATAACTGTTAAAACATTGAAAGTAGACTAAACACTTTTTATCTTGATATAATTATTGAAGGAATGGTAAAACACTATGTGATGCGAAATATCTATAAAATTAAAAACAACAACATTCATAATTATTCTGCCGAATTGGAAGAACATGATATATATACATACAACGTTCAAACTAGTGTTTAAGTATATTCTGTATGCTAGAGTATTACCTATTCACTGAACTCTTGATTGTTATTGAAGTTTACATAATTGTTTTGATATGTCTAGGTTAAACTTATACATAAAAAAACTACATGCATTAATCGAATCTCTCGTTAAGATAATATTATTCATCTGCATATATATCAAACAAATACCTGCGTATTAAATGGCTGATGCCGTTGTGAGGAAATTTGTATCTATTCTTTACAGGTAAAAGCTATTGTAATAGCTGAAATTCACACACCATGTCCTTGTGGACTTTGATCTTTAATCTGTTTATCTCAGCACAATACATATATATACTATATATGACTTGCATTATTAACTTTTGCAAACATACACTTCTTAAAATAGTTATGTATTAAATGTAAAATCAATAACAATGAAAGTTTAACTATTGATTGGAATTCATATCATTATGGTAAAAGGAGACATTGATCGTTTTGAGATAATTCTACTTTTTCTCCACCGTTTACAAGTCTTCTGCTGCGTTTGCGTCGAAAGGGTTGAACAGGGATGAAGTTAATATACTAACACTTATTCACATACACATACGTCGAACAAGAATAATAGACAAGTATGTATAATGTAGCATTGCTGATGTTGTTAAATCCCGTTTTAAAACGCATATTGCAGGCTAAATGTGACAATCATGCACGTTTTAAATATATTAAAATCTTAAATGTAAATACTAATTAACTAATTTATCTTAAATCACCACGTGATATATTTAGTTAACATCATAACCAGAACATACAGTTAATCTTGTCAAAATCTATGTTACCGTAAAAAGGGAATCATAAGGCCCTGGATCTCTGACCTGAGGGCCATGGATCTCTCACTCGAGAAAGCGACCAATAAGTCAATATCAATATTTACAGGACATTCAATTATTCTGTCCAATGCAGCTTAACGAGTTCCCTTTTTTTTTTTTTTTTTTTTTTTTTTTTCAATATTCCATGTAAGTACAACACTTCAGTCAAAATATTAAAATCGGGCGATCGTTTTAAGACGAGAATAATTTCAGAATTTCTACCCTTTCTGCTGCGACAACAACTGCTGTTAAAGTATGTTTTTTTAGTAATTATTAATTAAGTTCAAACTGTCAACATATCTGAACGATAGACGGTAATGGATCAGCATAATCACAATTAAAATGCATGTCAACGTTGCCAATCAGATCATGAGCAAGATATATCTGCGCTGCACAGAAGAAGTTTGGCCAATTCCCACAATCTTTACAGAAGAGCTGACCAAACTCAGAGACAATGAATGGAATGACACCTGCCGCGAAGTTGTTGAGAAAATACCTACTTTCAACTCCACAAAGTCCACGCTGTACCGAGCTCGCAGAAAACAGACATCCCCACTTCCAAAGACTAAGACAGATATCTTCTTAAACGGCAGCTGGACATAAATAACCACTGGTGACAGATTTCTACTGTTCGACGACGGTGACCAGAACAATTTCACACAACGTTTCCCAATACTTTGGGTGTCACTGGTGCTGTGATGTTCATGTAGCATTCATGTTCTGGAAAGAAAGGACAGCTACTGAATTGTATATTTCCCGTATGAGCTAGTAACAAGATGATGACCATGGTTGTAAGTGGTGTAAAACGGTGACGCTTGTAACAGTGACGTATGTCAAACATCGGAAAGAATGTTGGCCGAGCTGGGGTTCGAACTAAAAAAACTTTGATTGACAGCCCGCATCGCTACTGACTGCGAAACCGTGATCCGACTATGTATCGTGAAACTCATTTTCTAAATGCGATCATAATAAATTGTAAACTGACTTGCCGGTATTTGATGCACAAGCCTTTCTTGAGTATCAAGTTTGAAAACTATTCCTTATACTTTACTTTGTCTGTTCCGTATGGATTTCCTCATCCTCTGTACCCTGGCTATTCATAAAATATATGATACCCTGGGCAAATTGCCTGTTAAAATCTCGTACTCATGAATAATTAATGACATGAAATCCAGCCGCTTGATTGGTCGCATGACACAAACCTCATGCGATACGGAAATGTCATTGGCCGGGAAGTGCTACGAATAGTCATGCTTTACGAAGCTTCGCTAGACAATTTGCCAAGGGTATCATATAGTTTAATATATCTATAGGTGTTACCTATTTACGAAAGAACCGCAAGATAATTATAAACACAAATTAAAGAGCATACTTTGGCCATAAAAAAGTGATTTATAAGTAATTGACTAGACAATAATAATGTTAATGTCATGTTTCTTGCATTATCAAAACATATTTTCAATTCGTATTGCTGTTGTCTATTATTTGAACAGAAAATAATAAAGTAAAGACTTTCAGAAAATCAAGGAATACATTTATAATGAACGAGGTTAAAACATGAGGGCCAAGATGATCCTTAATCGATCACCTGCATTATGGTAAAGAAGCAAATAGATCAGCCCTTTTCTGATGCCACCTGGCGACTGCCTTTTTCAACCAGTCAATATGACTGGAACAAATTATGTAAGGGGTCACATTTCTGCTAAACCCTTTCCCTATTAGAGACGGTTTCTGAGGCCTATGCAACAGACGATTTAGGAAAAGATTGTCGCAACAAGAACAATTGCTCCTTATGAGAAAGTTATCCTTTTGCCACAATGTTTGATAAATAATTATACTTCGAATGAGTGAGTCAATAGCTCATGTATAGGAATTTGGGGTCTTTCATGTTGATACCACTTTTTTGCGGGAAACGACGTCGCTCCATTGACGTTACGCCAAGATGAAGTGTAACGGAAATGACGTCACGTCCTTCTTTGGCTACGATACAGTCAAAATTTAGTTTCGGGCGTAGAAGGCTAATGCTGTCGTATTTTTGACGAACGGGAAAACATATTTCTTACAGATTTCCATTTATTTTTAACTTTTCGTACAAATGTTAATTCCCACATAACACATAGAGTTTAATTAACATTGTTTTCACGATACGGGATTTAAATCCCAGGTGGAAGAGATTCTTGCGATATAAAAACGAGTGCGCCATAGCGCACGAGTTTTTATATGCAAGAATCTCTTTCACGAGGGATTTAATTCCCAAATCATGAAAACAATGTTTATTAAACAATATATTATATACTCGGCGATAATTTTCGTTTTTAAACGACAATACCCCTGTGCAGCTCATTTGATTTTAGCTCAGAAGTGGAGAGATCTGAATGACGTAATCTGCCAGTTTTGCAGTGACGGCATTATATATATATACGTGATGTCACCGACAATGTGTACATTGATTGAAATAAACTTGTGTCATGTCGATTCAAGCTCTTATTTGCGGATTTAAAAGTGCAATTGTGGATTATTTAACGGTTCATCATGGATATAAAGTGTTAAGTAGTGAAAACGGAGCTTAAAAGTGTTTAAAAGAGATTTAAAAAAAGTAGTTCCGAAAATCCGGCTAGTGAGCTATATCGCACACTAGGCGATATTGCTCAGTAGACAAAAAGCATGTTATAGGTTTTCTAAAGTTGGAAAATCTCTATAGTTTATCATTCAGTATATAATATAACACTTTAATGATCTTAAATATCGATTTTAAAAAAATGATTAAAAAGACGACAATAATTTTCAATCCGTGTTTTTCTGCTCATTTTATACATACCCAAAATACCGATTTTAAAAAAAAATGATTAAAAAGCCGACAATAATTTTCAATCTGTGTTTTACGTCTGCTTTTTATACATATCCAAAATGGCGGCCCCCATGGATTTTTCCAGTTTCATTTCAGAAAGCTTCATGGGTTATTGAAAAAAAAAAAAAAAAAAAAAATCTCACACATGTTACCTATAAGCGAAAAAACCCATTTATGGTTTTTTTTCCGTATTAATAACTTATTATGCTATATCTTTAAGATAACATTATTTTTCAAGCGCTCATTCAATGCATATATAGAACTGTGATAACTCTTCGTCCAATTACAATTGTGTAGTCCAGTCCTGCAAAAGAGAGGTCCAACTGAATAAAGAATACTTTAAAGGTCTGAATCTTAGGCAAGGCAAAGTTTCTAGCCTAGTCACGCGGAGATAATGAATAAGTGGAAGTCGCCGTGACGTGAGTTGAAAAATATGATCGATGATCTATTCGCATAAAGATGTTTCATTACTCCGCGCTCTTTCTATACGGTCCACATAAATTTATATAATAAGAGAAATCATCGAGACAGCTTGGGCTGGCGATCATTCGTTATTATTGAACAAATGTACACTGTTGGGATGGGTGCCGTCGTGACCGCTAGCTAATGTCCGATCGCATGTCATGAGTGTGTGTTTGGAAATTGAAATATGTATACGTGATTATGATAAAATATATCGTTTGTAAGGTGAATTTAAAATTACTGAAGAGAAACACCGGTATTAACTGATGCTGAAATTATTCTGTTCAACTCTTTGAATGATATAAGATGGACACACGTACGATAAACGTACGATAAATAATACGCGGTGCTCTGCGAACACAAACCGTTAAACGTTTGAAACCAATATAGACCAAGAGTAACACCAGGTTTTAAATAACCTTCTATTAAGAAGCGTCTATTAGGATAGTTTAGCATCAATGCACACGTGGGTCATTTACGATTACCCGGAATAACACATATATTCGTAGGACGGCTGAATCAGGACAATGGAAACACATATAAGGATGAAGACTCTGTTTAAGTGTTTGCTATTATTCTATGTTATCCCACTTGTATTTATCATACACACATTACATGATGAACGTGTTATGCAAGCGAAACAACTAAAAGGTACATCAACTTATATACGAAATATAACTAGGCTAAAGTATGTTTATAGAAACATAACCAACATTATATATGTCAATAAGACGATAGATAAAAAGCTTTACAAAGACAAAGTGAACATTCCTAGGTATGGACCGGGTGAAAACGGTACAAAAGTAAATACAGTACAATATACAAACAGGCTAAATATAACAGAAATGGAGATGAAGAAGACATTTCACGGATTTGACACATTAATAAGTGATTCCGTAAGTTTACACCGAAAAATGCCGGACGTTCGACCACCGAACTGTCGGACTAAGCATTACCCTGATAACATGCCCCAAGTGAGCGTGGTAATTATATTTAGGGACGAATGGCATAGTGTTCTTTTGAGAACTGCTTACAGCGTATTAGAAATGTCTCCACCAGAACTGTTGAAAGAAATAGTTCTTGTCGATGACGGTTCTACAAATCCAGAATTGATGGCTAAAGTTGACATACATGTTGCCAATGTCGTAAAATTTAAATTGGTAAGGAATGACGTTTCGCTGGGTCTGATGATGGCCAGACAAGCTGGTATAGACACTACGACCGCGGACTACTTTATTGTAATGGACGGCCACATGGAAGTGGGACCTGGATGGTTGGAACCGCTTATTTATCGGTTAATCCAGGAACCAAATGCGCTATTGTGCTCTCACATTGGCGTTGTACGTCACGAAAACTTTGAAATATTTATGTCATGTTTTCATCAATTTATTTTGTCATGAGGAAGAAGTTTTTCTATCAACTTGGTGGATTTGATCCCGGAATGAAGGTTTGGGGCTCAGAACAGATGGAGTTATCTTTAAAAGTGTGGATGTGTGGAGGCAGAGTGGAGATGATACCATGTTTTAAAGTCGCCCATATGTACAGGTTCGTGATCTTTATATACTAGTACTATGTGCTTAGCGCACCTGTTTGTACAGGGTCGTGACTTCATATACCATGTTCTAGGGGCACCCATGTGTACAGGTCTGTGGTTGTATATGTGCTAGGGGCGCCCTCGTGTACACACACACACACACACACACACACACACACACACACACACACACACACACACACATACACACACGCACGCACGCACGCACTCACACACACACACACACACACACACACACACACGTTAGATTTATTAGGCTCATTTCACACGTTAGATGTATTCGATTTCATCGCTGAAAAAAATGTTTATAGGCTTTAGATGCTATGGCTAACTCGAAGTCATTAATTGGAAATGTGTCACCACATGTGTCAGATACATTCGACACCAAAAATAAAATCTGTACACGTGTAAGAGTTTATCATATGATTCAATGGAAATCGCCACAGTCGAAATCTGCACTGGCGTGTGGCAACTTTTATCATTAGATGAGTTTGATCAGTCTAGTAGAGTGGTTTATAATATCATAACACGCAAGGTATCAACACACTGTACAAATATGTACATGTTGTTATGGCTTTTATCATTTGATTATTGGATCTCAGACCATCTATGCAAGTTTGTAAATTTTGTCATAAGATAATTTGGTACAACCCACAGTAAATATGTACAAAAGTAGCGGCTTGTATCACTAGATTAATTGAGTCAACTAATTGCGTTTATGTACTGTCTTAGTTCACTGTGTCGGGTTCTCTGAAACCATTAAGGGACTATACAAATATGCCTTTCCTCTGATTTATCATTTTACCCAAATCATTCGAAAGTATGTTTTTGTGTTTAATGACTCTCTTTATTAATTGTCCATCTTTTCAGAACTTCACGTTGGACACTTCAAAAAGGACCTGACATTTATTCCGCCAATAAAGCTCGAACAATTGACGTGTGGATGGACCAACCGTACAGAGACTATGCGTACCAATACTTTAAACTCAGAAACTATACAAAGGGAAATTTAACTGATAGATTCCGTTTGAGACGAGACAACCAGTGCAAGTCCTATCAATTCTTTGTTGATACCGTTAAGGAGTTTTCTGATGTCTATATCCCAGAGAACCCGAAATTGAAGGGTGCAGTGTACAATTCATTCTATAAAACCTGTCTAGATAAAGCCAACTGGAACAATACGTTAACGTTGATACTTTATCCTTGTCATGGAGCCGCTAACCAATATTTTCTCCTGACTGAGTACAATGAAATAAGAACAACACTAGGCCATGTTGCTCAAGCAGTGAGCTTGGACAATTCTACAAAACTTGAACTTACACAAAGTTCATCCATTGTTACACGCCGTGAAGCAAAATGGGACTATAAAATAGATGGTAGGATCATGCATATACACAGACCTTTGTCTTAAGGCCGTAACACGAGATGAAGTTGCTCTTGTGAAATGTTCTGGTGATTCGGGAGAGATTTGGGAATGGGGTTATGAAGTGAAAACATGATTATTTCAAGTATTTCTTATTGCACTCTTGAAAACAAATTCTCCATAAAGCTATTTTTGTTTTGTCTAAGAAGAGGAATTATAAAACAAATGTCAATTATTACGGAGAAATTGATGAAATGCAACACAAACATATATCTTTACTTTTATACTTATTCTATTATTATCTTGTGATATTTTTTGCCCAGTAATTGGCTGCGGCTTTTAGACAACCAGCAAACAGATCAAACAAAAGGGGCTGCTCAAAATGTCAATAGCTAGCCCAAGAAAAGCCCAAATTAGGCATCAAAAACACAAATCAATAAATGGATGCAAAATGTTAATAGCAAGCCCAAATTAGGCTGCATCAAATACACATTGCAACTAGCCTCCACTGGGTATCAGAAGGAGACTGAAATGTCATCTGTAACTTCATTAAACACTTTCAACTTCGCTCGCCGCCACACACATATTCAGTTTATCACATATCTGTGCTGTTCATTGAATGTTCATACTGTAAAGCCGCGCCGGAATTTGTAATTGACTTGGTTTATACTAGCCACTGGTATTCCAATCATGGTCTTCAATGTTGGTCTGAAACAAACAATCTCAGAGCAGTATCATGTTTTACAGTTTTTTACCAAATAGTTTACTCTGCCTTCTTGGGGAAGGAGGGTGGGTTTTAACAAAAATTGCAGCAGAAATAATTTTTTTACCTCGTGGGATTTGAAAAAACTCCGTTGAAGTGTAGAAACAGCATCAATCGTGAGAAATACCCGTGTGCAGACAAAGACTCCCGAAGGCAGAGGCTGACCAAACCAACAATTGTCCGCAATAACACGTTACTATCCATAGTGGATAGCCGTATTTATTCATTCTGTCCGAAAAAAGAGTAAAACTAAAACAAATTGTAAGAAACTTGTGATATATTGATTGACTATACCCCTAATTCCATGTACTATACTCACACGAAAAAGAAAGTGTGCACTTTTAAATTGGGCATAACTTTTTTGTTACAAAGTTTAGATATACGGATTTATCATCATGAGTGAAGAAAATAACCCTTCACACATTGCACCCATTTACCCACAGGAGGAGGCCATAACAGATACTGATAAATTGTCACGTAACTTGAAAAATATCCGAAGACAAAAAAGCAGTTACAAAACATTACAAATATGCAACTTTTACTTTTCACCCCTACGTTATTCACACGTAAAACAATGTTCTGATAATTATCAAATTTCAATTAAAAGTAAAACATCGTATAGCCAATACATTTTTGCACATTTTGATATAAAAAAAAATCCCTCTAACCAAGTGCACACTTTCTTTTTCGTGTGAGTATATATCTTCCGGTTCGAGGTATGTTCATAACATTTTAAAATATCACCACGTGACCAATTTCGGATACCAGCCCTGTGTTCCATAGTCACCAAACCCGAAACCTGTTTTGCGAAACCTATATAGGTTTCGTCGATAATCCGTGCATTAGTCGGTAAACCAAACCTGTTTGACGGGAGTACATGCATAATACAGGTAGGTTTCGTTCCGCTCCATAGACAAAACGTGTTTACGTTGTGTTTACTATGGAACACAGGGCAGGTAGGTTTCGTTCCGCTCCATAGACAAAACGTGTTTACGTTGTGTTTACTATGGAACACAGGGCAGGTAGGTTTCGTTCCGCTCCATAGACAAAACGTGTTTACGTTGTGTTTACTATGGAACACAGGGAACATGGGCTGTCATACGCTTAGGGATACTATGAGCCGTCCCGCGCGAAAACCGACAGTATTACCTCTGCGTAATGTATCGACCCAGATCAGCCTGCGCATTACGCGCAGACTGATACGGGCCGACACATTCCGTCTCAGGGGCATAGAGGTATAGAGTAATGATTTCTGAAACAGAAAATCCACAGGAGGCGAAAAGTGTCTATCCGGGTTAGCCTGCGCGGCATCCTTGAGCTGATCCGGGTCGATACTTTACGCAGAGTCAACAATGTTGGTTTTCTCGCGGGACGGCTCAATTATATTAACATCAATGGGTAAGGCTACGAGTTTCTATTTCTTGAGAGTGTAGGTTCATATGAACCTGTACATCTACTTCAAATATTAGCAGCTTCTCAAGTTGACCGAGGTCTTTAACCAAGATATGTATGTAATATGTGATCAATGTTAATACTGTTTATTATGTGTGGATACATAGGCTGATCTCGTTCCATATTGACTTTATTTTCAGTTGGTACAAAAGGAGATATAAGTAATGAATCGTACAACATTGTTTTGAAATTAATATTTTTTATTTTTTATTTGAATATATTTTTTATTTTTTATTTGAATTTATCAAGCAGGGAAGAATTATCCCTCAAGCTATGCAACAGATATCTTTTATAGATGTGAACGTATTTATGAATTTCAAACTATATAACATGAGTTATGTATTTGTATCAAACATATATATACGGAATATTACGTTGCGGGAGCGATAAAATGGTTCGTATTGCACTACAAGTAGCGTGGAAAAATCGATATCTTACGAGACCGAAGGTTAAGTAAGATATGGATTTTCCCACGCTACGAGTCGTGCAATACGAACACATTTATCGCTCCCGCAACGTAATATTCCTTTTATTATATACCTACGATCTATGAAGAGCGAAAAAACTAACAAATATACAGATTCAATATATTTTTTAATGTGGAAACAATTTTGTAATCTTGAAATGAAAAGGCGAATGGCGGATGAATATCTACTATAATACTTAGGCCACGCCCCTGGAAAGTACGCTAATACGTAGGTCCCACCCAATAACATTATCAAATTAAATTTCCATTGTTTTGTGGGAGAAAATAAAAACACAATCTTTATTTGCGGGTTTTAATAAATTTGACACTATGTTTTCGATACATACAATAGAAACAATTTTCCTAAATAGTACTGGTTGTCTGCATAGTTTAATAGGTAGCGCAGATTAAAAACGGGAACCTCGCTGAAAGTAGTCCACGCACTGTCTGACGTCACAATCTTGTATTTTCACCGCGTGAAGATACGGAACTTTAATCCGTCGTGTCTGAACTGCGCATGTCAATATGCATGTATTTCCACCGGAAAATGTACAGGCATATAATAAATATTATATGTCCAATGTTTTGAAATAACTGCCAGTGATTGCAAGACAAGATATAAAGGTTTATTTGGTTAGAGGTTATTGGCCCATTACAGCAAAATATAATATTACAACAATTCTAACAACCTTAATTGTATAGTATTGATTGGATTTAGACATTGATATCATCATTTAATTACATAATACATACTGTATTTTCAACCATACACACAGCAACGTCAACTATTTATATAGCAGGAAGTGCCTATCAGGGTAAACAACATGGTAGGTTATATGTTTCCATACTTTCTAGTGATTGATTGATTGATTGATTGGTGTTTTACGGAACTTTCAATAATTTTACAGTGATATCACGGCGGTTCCTGGGTAAGTTACAAGTACAACTGTTCCATTTACACTAATTTATCCTGCCAACAGCCATACAGTCGTAATGCTAACCCCACAACCCTTAGTGCCAAGGAGGGCAGCCATTTCTAACCATATTTATAGTCTTTGGTATAACTCTGTTGGGGATCGAATATATATTTAGTCTTAGACTAATGAATGGCAAGATGACTCAATTTCGTTACTGTTAACGTGGATTGGAGATTGGTCATTTACAATGAAATGCTTCAATTCTATTTCAATGAAGGACATTCATTTCATTGAAAAGAGAAATTCAAACTATGATCAATCTTTACTTGACCCCTCTCCTGATGTTCCAATATGCATCGCAGTTGTTTTGTGCGACATACATGTGTGACGTTATTTATGCAGCAAAAGCTATACAATAGACAATTCACATTTCATCTGCTCTATTCAAACTGGCTGATTTATAAATGAGCGGTGCTCCAATAAAACAAACTACAACGTAAATATTACACATCTAAATCATGATTTGCCTGTGTATCCCTGCTATGGAATAAACAAGTTTTCCAGAAACATTCTGTGACTTATTGGCGGACAGTGCAGAAACATTCTGTGACTTATCGACGGACAGTCCAGACACATTCTGTGACTTATTGACGGACGGTGTAGAAACAATCCGTGACTTATTGACGGACAGTGCAGAAGAATTATGTGACTTATTGGAGGACTCTAGAAACTTTCTGTGACTTATAAGCTGACAGTGCAGAAATATTAAGTGACTTATTGACGGACAGTGCAGAAACATTATGTGACTTATTGACGGACAGTGCAGAAACATTATGTGACTTATTGACGGACAGTGTAGAAACATTCTGTGACTTATTGACGGACAGTGTAGAAATATTCTGTGACTTATTGACGGACAGTGCAGAAACATTCTGTGACTTATTGGTGGACAGTCAAGAAACAGTCTGTAACGTATTGGATGACATTGCAGAAATATTAAGTGACGTGTTGACGGACAGTGCAAAAACATTCCGTGACTTATTGACGGACAGTGCATAAATATTATGTGACTTATTGGCGGACAGTCTAAAAACATTATGTGACTTATTGGATGACAGTGCAGAAACATAAAGTGACTTATTGACGGACAGTGCAGAAACATTCTGTGACTTATTGACGGACAGTGCAGAAACATTAAGTGACTTATTGACGGACAGTGCAGAAACATTCTGTGACTTATTAACGGACAGTGCAGAAACATTCTGTGAGTTATTGGCTGTCAGTGCAGAAACATTAAGTGACTTATAAACGGTCAGTGCAGAAACATTCTGTGACTTATTGGCGGACAATGCAGAAACATTCTGTGACTTATTGGCGGACAATGCAGAAACATTAAGTGACTTATTTGCGGACAGTGCATAAACAGTTAGTGACTTACTGGATGACAGTGCAGAAACATTCTATGCCTTATTGACGGTCATTGCAGACACATTCTGTAACTTATTGACGGTCAGTGCAGAACAATTCCGTGACTTATTGACGGACAGTGCATAAACATTATGTGACTTATTGGATGACAGTGCAGAAACATTCTGTGACTTATTGACGGACAGTGCAGAAACATTATGTGACTTATTGACGGACAGTGCAGAAACATTCTGTGACTTATTGACGGACAGTCCAGAAGCATTCTGTGACTTATTGACGGACAGTGCAGAAACATTCTGTGACTTATTGACGGA
This sequence comes from Serripes groenlandicus, assembly GCA_031761405.1. Taxonomy (NCBI): domain Eukaryota; kingdom Metazoa; phylum Mollusca; class Bivalvia; order Cardiida; family Cardiidae; genus Serripes; species Serripes groenlandicus. The sequence goes on from JASEVX010000007.1 coordinate 14,318,963, forward strand.
CAGTGCAGAAACATTCTGTGACTTATTGACGGACAGTGCAGAAACATTAAATGACTTATTGACGGACAGTGCAGAAACATTCTGTGACTTATTGACGGACAGTGCAGACTTATTGTGTGGAAAGTGAAGTTTTACGGACTGGTCCTTGACTTAGTAGGGATCATCTACTTAATAATACCAATCTGATAAATATGGGTACTGTGGCACTCCTGTTATTTATCAGAAATCGTAGAGTTGCGTACGTGTCCCTATTACCTTGACCTTTGTTATAGTTACAAAAAAAACCAATAGGGATCAGTTTCTCAATTAGACAAATCATTCCAAATGGTTTCTTTAAGACTCCTGTTACTAAGCGGAAAAGAAATTGTGACGGACGGACAGGGCATATTTAGCTATGTATGATTTTCATTACTGTAGCTGACATTATATGTAGAAGACATATATATGTTATTTTGTTCACAAGCGGTTATGCGATACACGGAACGAACAGATTTTCTGTTTATTGCATGCTTGTTTTACACATGACATTTAGATACGGTTAAAACATAGAATCTCTATAGTTTATACCTTATACGCATAACGTAAGCTGATGAGAGACAATTGTCCACATTGTGAGGGAATTGAACCAACGATAAGTTAGTTGGAGCTCTAAGCAAAGCAGACAAGCATGTCTCGCCATCACGTCAAGACATGCGGCCATACATGCTTGTGTAGGTCTCAAGGTCACGGTAACTTAATCACGAGATTAAATATGCGATATTCACTCCACAACGGTTTATTATTATTATTATTATTATTATTATACCACATTTATAAAGAACTCTTATCATAAAATACATATAAAAGTGCTTAACAAACAAACATATGTATACATACAAACAATCTATAAAAAGCATCAGTGTGTATAAGAAGAATACAAATGATAAAAAGCAACACTTAAGCTGTACGGACGGTGGTATTTCTACAGAATGTTAAAAACTGTTAAAAACAAAACCCGTATAAAACGGACAAATTAAGGCTTGTGTTTATAATGACATTTAGTTTCCATATATCTCAATAAAAAGTGAGTCTTCAGGGCTCTTTTAAAAGAAGCAAACGTGTCACAGTCCCTTATTCCTGCTGGAAGAGAATTCCATAGCTTTGGGGCTACACTCACATAAATTTAAACACGCCTCGCTTAATGTTAGATTTTGTCTGATATTTTGACTTGAGTTGAACCAATTAAAACATTCTTTGCACAGAAAACTATAACTTGTGTATCATGAAATATTTGAAATTTAAAGATATTGGAAATATTCTATAGAACAAATTGAATGGTGTTTCAAGTCGACTTTGGTAAACCCTCCCTTTCCTTTGGATGGCGACTGGAATGATGCGAACCTTTTCACAGGTATTTACCAATAGCAACTTTTTAAAAATGGAACATTTGGTGTAGTGGTTAGAGCGTTAGCCTTGAGAACTCATGCGCGAACTCAGATTGTCCTAACAAAACGAGAGTTCGGCTGTAATGTGATTGGTTGATTCGGCTTGCACGCGCTCTGTGTGTCCGGACAATCTGAATACACCAGAGAACACTTGTCGGCCAATGCGCTATTATTAGATTTGATGCACTAATTAACGAAAACGACGTCTTCAAATATGATGACAACTCTAGGAATATGAATCTGGTTGGGTATGCTAGCAGATGCTAATGAGTAATATTCGGACAACGATTCATATAAATCGGACAATGAATTCATCTCCCGTGACAATCGAAATTAAAATTCCTCTAGTCATCGAAAATATGACAGAGGTCAAGGCCAATCTAGTATTGATGTAAACATTAAACCAAATCTGTAATTTCCATTACAGAAGAAAATAAGGCAAATCACACTAACACGGGAGGGATTCCTTAATTTACCATTACGATCATTTTTATTATAGCGTATGGACAATATAGAGAGACTTTTTGAGTACTTTATGTGATCTTTTTATATATAATACAGTAGGGAGTCTATTTATAGTAACACGGTCTTGTTTGGGTTTCCCCGAGTTTTCTCACACGATAACATGACGGTCGTTATTTTTGTAAAGACTATTTGTAGTAGTTTAACCAGGTATTTTTTTTTTTTCTCAAAAGAAAACTCGGAAGCCTGTGATTAAACATTCTCTCTTGGAATAACGGGCTTAAGCTGCTCGCGATGACTCCGAGCACACTTCTTTATATTCAAAAAGTGGCATCCGTGGCCGAGCGGTTATGGTCACTGACTTGCAATCTCTCAGCCCCTCACCGCTGTAGTTCGAATCTCGGTCTGTGCACTCGGATTGTTCATGCTTGCTTAGGGTAGGTCGGTGGTTCTACCAGGGTGCCTATGTGCACTCGGGATCTTCTTCCACCATTAATTAGATGGACGTCGCTATATGACTGAAATACTGTCGTGGTGACGGTAAACTACAATTAAAATCGAAACTTACATTCGCTATGCGGAAATAGACAACTCTTGACATTAATTTAATATTATCGTGACCGAAGGGTTATTTCCCCTAAACGTATCCTTTTCGTGCAATATGGGAACACCACAAGAGGACGTAGTCAGTCAAATAATGTTCAAAAACTTGTTAATAAAAGAGTTAGTAGTCCCCACATATTAATAACGATTGGAATATCTACCATAACATATATTCTTCATGCGTACGCTGTTGTATACTGTTCTTACATTATTAGTAATTTTCAAGTTCAATAAAATAAACGTTCAGAGTTCTGTATGTACTTTCAGAAAACAGAAATAATAGTTTTCAGGAATGATGGTCCTTTTAGACCAAGTGAAAAGTTGAGAATCGAAGGTTCAAATGTTAAAACTATCCCCATTTCTAATAAATGGGTATTTTGTATACTTCAAACTAGTCCTAGTCAGCTGCAAATTACAAACTTGTCGCGCGAGATAACAAGGGAATATATTCTTTTCAATCATTTCAACACAATTTTGAACGTTTTATATATATACTGAATGCATATTCAGCGTTTTGATACAAAGATTATACCCATTCTCACTTTTGTGTCAGAAATGTGTTTAAATTTGTTAATTTCACATTTAATTCCAGCAGGGCTTCATCCAAATGTGGAAGACTACCTTAATGTGTAATATATTAAATAAACGTAATTATCTATTGGTGCGAACTATTACACATGCCTTATAATAATACTAGATATCAAAATCAAGTCTCTTTTATGCTAAAAGAACATTATAAAATTGGAAATATGCGTCTGTATTTTGGATTCCATGCTTCTCTGAAGATGATCTATTGGAGCTCCTTTTAAAAAAAGATTTACGAAGAAGAATATAAAAATAGTTCATCACGTTTCGATATTTTTTACCATTACTTGAACAGAATGCGTGTTTATGTTTAATGGTTTATGTATCGTTATAATTTGTATTGCACGCAGTATCAGTATTAGTATTAGTATTAATTTATAATCATGTAAACACATGGCTCCGTATTGCATTGTGTGTTTTAATATATTATGTAAAGCCGAGCCTCGTATTTTATTCTCGAACGAGTCTCGGAACAGTAGTGATGGCCGTTACAGGGTGTACCACCACCTATGTGACGTTTTCATGACGATTATTTTGGTAGAACGACGTTCATTCGGCGGAAAGTTATGACCTGGATGACATATCAGCGAATGCCAGAATAAGTCTACAGGTCATCGAAATAAATGTGTAGGCCTCCGTGATGAAATCCTATAAGGCCACGTCATCCTGTTCGTGCAACAACATCACGTCTCACTTGAGCATGATATCACTAGACCACATGTAGCAAGGATTATGACTTATATCCTGACGCAACAAAATGTTGTTTGTTGCCATTTCCTTTAATTTTTGCCAGTGGCGTGGCGTTAATGCCAGGCATGTTTTACTGACAACGGTGGACAAACGCGACATTTAACGTGCAAACTGACTTAGGAGACACATTGTGTTTGTTATAACCGTTTGATGCAATGATGACTGTTATGCACATTTTGATTGAATTGATCTTTGATGAAATCTGGATTTTTTACAATTTTGAAAGAAATATTTTGCACGTTTTGAAGTTATGTTTATATGATGTTTTATCCATGGACTCTTTCCTTTTCTTCTCTTTTTATCTGGTCATACCAAATACTTTAAAAATAGCAGTAATTACTGGCCTCCTTGGCGCTCAGGGTCGTGAGGTTAGCATAACGACTGACTGGCTGGTGTCAGGATACATGGATACATATTTGAGCACTCATTCAATGCCTATGCCTAACTTCAAACATATAGTGCAATGCAAAGTTCCTCGCCTAGTATCCATATATCGTAGATAAGTGTTCTGTCGCCATGATATAAATCAAAAGATATTGAAAACATGACAAAACCACACTATAAATCAGCAATGTGGTATATTAAAGTCAAATTCGAAATACCGCGCATTAATACATAAAAGAAAACACCGAGACAGCTGGAGCAGTCGATCAGTAGTTATTATTGAACAATGTACAATGTTGGGATGGTTACCGTCGTGACCGCTAGCTAACTGAACAGTCATCTGACCGCATGTAGTGTATGTGCGTCAGACAATTGAGTTAGGTATACGTGATTAAAATCAACAACATCGTTTGTAAGGTAAATAAAAAAATACTGATGCTGACATTATTATTTTAACTCTTTAGATGACATAAAATGGATAATCGAATGAGAAACATTACTATTTTGTTTTTATTTAGTGGCGCTCTGCACTAATTAACCGTAAGGCATTTGCGACCAGTGCAATACCAGTAAGTGTAATCAACGGACCCGGACAATCCGGTCTTGCTCTACACCGCAAATTAGTCACAGAAGGTTGAAAGAAACTTCTTTAAAACAGAATATATTTAGATCATTTAGCCAGTGTGTAATAATTACTTAAGGTTAGCTTTCCTGGAACACCACTGATCTGCACTTGCAATAATGTTCGTTTACTTGGAGCACCACTCATTGGTTAATAATCAATGTTAAATGGTACATATGGATCCCTCCTTCGCGCTCAGCGTTGCGGTGTTTGCAATCATTACGACTGACTGACTGACTGGTGTCAGCATAAATGGACCAGTAGTACTGGTAACTGACCCAGGAAACGCTGTGATTTAACTAAAAAATGTTTTAAAGCGGCGTTAAACGCAAAGCATTCAAACAATTGATATTATTAATTATTGATTGCTTTGTGTTTTACGCCGCTTTAAAAAATAAGTAAATTAACATTGGTATTTAACATGATATATATTGACATTAATAACTAACATTGATATTTGACTTTGATAACTAACATTGATATTTGACATTGATAATTAACATTGATAGTTGACATTGATAATTAACATTGATATTTGACATTGATAATTAACATTGATATTTGACATTGATAATTAACATTGATATTTGTCATTGATATTGAACAATGATATATTTAAAATGTTTACAGTACACGCTACGAGTGATGGCCGAAATACATCGAAGAAGATGATTGGCTGCAGGAACTGTAACGATGACAATGTAACTAACAAATAAGACGGACGTGTTGGAAATGATACACATATCTACTTATAAGACATCTAACAGCTGAAAACAACATATATACTTGTAGGAAAGCTTAATCACCATAATGGCAAACCATATAAGAATGAAAATTCAGTTTAAGATTTTACTATTATTCTATTGTATCACACTTGTATTTATCACATATAAATTACACGGTGACAATTTTGAGGATGCAAAACAGTTAACAGAAATTAAACAGGGATTAAAAACACTTAAAAATAGATCAATCTCTATACGAAATGTAACTGAGCTTAAGTACGTTTATAAAAACATAACAAAAATTGTATATGTCAATAATACTATAGAAGAAATACTTTACGCGGACAAAGTGAACATTCCTAGGTATGGACCGGGTGAAAACGGTACAAAAGTTAATACAATACAATATGGAAACTGGCTAAATAAAACAGAAATGGAGATGAAGAAGAAATTTCACGGATTTGACACATTAATGAGTGATACCGTAAGTTTACATCGAAAACTGCCGGACATGAGACCTCCAGCCTGTCTGACTCTAAATTACCCTGACAACATGCACCCAGTTAGCGTGGTGATCATATTTAGGGACGAGTGGCACAGTGTTCTTTTGAGGACTGCTTATAGCGTATTAGAAATGTCTCCGCCAGAACTATTGAAAGAAATAGTTCTTGTCGATGACGGTTCTACAAATCCAGAATTGATGGATAAAGTTGACATACATGTTGCCAATGTCGATAAATTTAAATTGGTACGGAATGACGTTTCACTAGGTCTGATGATGGCCAGACAAGCTGGTATAGACGCTACGACCGCGGACTACTTTATTATCATGGATGGCCACATGGAAGTGGGACCTGGATGGTTGGAACCGCTTATTTATCGGTTAATCCAGCAACCAAATGCGCTATTGTGCTCTCACATTGGTGTCATACGTCATGAAAACTTCGAGTATACCATTGACAATGAACGCTATGAATTGTTTGATACATTCTTTCCTTTCTTTGACCCTTTGTCATTCGAACAGTTGTGGGGTTTGTTTAGTAGCGAGTTTAGGACAGCAAGGAATCATAGCATTGAACCACTACCGTACGGTACAATACAGGGCATGATGGTGGTTATGAGAAAGAAATTTTTCTATCAACTTGGAGGATTTGATCCCGGAATGAAAGTCTGGGGCTCAGAACAGATGGAGTTATCTTTAAAAGTGTGGATGTGTGGAGGCAGAGTGGAGATGATACCATGTTCTAAGGTCGCCCACATGTTCAGGTTCGTGACATTCTTATATTATATTTTAAGGTCAAACATATGTAGAGCATTGTGACCTTTACATACCATCTTCTTACAGGTTCGTGGCGTCTAAGGTCGCACATATTTACAGGTTTGTGTTATTCATATATTATGTTCTAAGGTCGCACATATGAGAAACTTTGTGACCATTTAACAAGTTTGTGACCTGTATATACCATGTTATAAGGTCGTACACATGTACAAGTATGTGTCCTTTATATGCCATGTTCTAAACTCGTACATATTACAAGTGTGTGCCATTTACATATCACGTTCTAAGTTCGTACACATATATAGGTCGGTGGCCTTTATATACCATGATCTAAGGTCGACCATATGTACAGGTGTGTGTCCTTTATAAACCATGTTCTAAGGGTACACATGTACATGTCTATGGCCAGTATATTCCATGTTTTAAGGTCGCACATATGTCTAGGTGTGTGTCCTTTATATATCATGTTATAAGGTCGCACACATGTACGGCTCTGTGGCCCGTATGTATCACGCTCAAAGGTCACCCATGTGTACAGGTTGTGACATTTATTTAATCCTATATATTCTGTTCTAATGTCGTTCAAATGAACAATTTTGTGGCATATACTTACCATGTAATGAGACCACCCACAATACACGTTTACTACTTGTAAAGACAAAGTTCTAAGATCGCCTCCATGCACACGTTGTTTTACTTTTAAACCATGATGTAAGGTCTTGTGACCTTTATATACTTTGTTATACAGTCACGTGTATGTACATATGTTTTACCTTCATGAACAAAGTTTTATGAATGGTAGAGCAGCTCTTCTGATGCAATCGTAATAATTATTAAAAACGGCATCAACGTGACCTAGATATAAGTCGCTTCAGGTGTAAAGTGTTCAGTTTTTGGGATTGGGGCGTTTCGCCACTATTCCATTGTAAGCCTGCTTTCGAAAAGTCGGATTACAGGCTGCAACCACAGTCTACAATTGAATACCTACGCCAAAATCGAGTTTTGATTGGTTATAATCTGCCTTTTCACCGATTTCATTGGTTCGACCGAATCACGAAAAATCCTCTGCTTGCATTAATTAATGAGACAAAATAGTTCCAACGCGTTAAACATGAACTATGATTGACCTCAATGTCAGTGGTGTTAGGTAACGTCGACCGTGCTGTGACCCCATTAGTTTACAACAGTCGACTTATATAGAGAAATGTGCAAATCACTGTAAATACAATTATTGAAAGGAGTTGAAACCATTGTGGCAATAGTAGAAAGTGCCTACGATAAGCAATTTCTCCTTTTGTCGCAGTGTTTTCGGTTGTCGTCTGCTGCACATAAGTCTGTAAGCGGAAACTGGTTACATCCTCCCCATGGAAGTGGAACCCTTTCCGTGATGCTATAACAGTTCGAATATTGAAAATATTGTTGAAAATGGAGCTATTGCTGACAATGAGCAATTCCTCCTTTTCACACAATGCTTTCAAACACGTTTTAAATTAATTATTTTCATATTTGAACGTTTAACTATGGACATTCTTTTACTCGACACATTTTGAATAACATGCTAGAGATGAATGATAATGAATGAATGAACGAGCAATTTTGCATTACATCAAGGGGAAAAATATATAGTTGAAACCTTTGTGGAAAAAGAGGAAATCAGTCACGATAAACAATTCTGCAGCCGTCTGCTGCACATGCGTCAACAAGCGACTGTAAGCGGGAAAGGGTTGAACCGTTTCCGTTATAGCTACTTAGTTACATAGGAATATTGAAAGTGTAATTGCAAACGGAGCAATTGCTGACAATGAGCAATTCCTCATTTCCAAACAATGCTTTGAAACATGAATCAATTTTTTTCTATAACCTATATAACGAAAACATTTGTCTACAGTTATTATTAATTTTGTCTTTTTCCACAATGTTTTCATCACTATTCAAAATAGGAAATAGAAATTAAATCTACAAATTAGAGATAAGTTAATTTCAACATTGATTGATTGGGGTTAACGCCGTTTTTAACATTTCCTCCGTAATACCATGGCGGCCAGTTCACCTACAAATGTATTTCCTGGTTTTCTCACACCAGTACTCCACACAACAATCTTCCCAAGCAACTGGCTGCTTTTCCACATAGACTTAGCCCATTGGTGAAAGACGAATGACGCATGTCGCATTGACTTGTGTCAAACGTCGGAAAGAAATTTGGCCGAAAATGTCAACATACACACGAGTTATAACCGCAAGGTCATTATTTATTTTATAATTGAGGCGCTTCTAGCGATTTTGGGACAAAATTTCTAATGTATATGCGTCCGGTCGGCTGTCTGCCTGAATGTGCATTCGTCCGTCCGTCATGGATTGCATGTATTGGTCAACACGTTGTTACTGTATGACAGATTTATTTCAAAGTGGTCACACTTATACCGTGTGATCAGGAGAAAGGCAAAATACTAGGTACATAACTCTGGTCCGTTTAGTTTAGTTATCTCCATTTTTCCTTATTTAGTTCAGCGATTGTCTCAATTAATTTCCATTGTTTCCATTTCAAATTTGTTTTGTAGGTAACTTATGACCTACAGATTTGCAGTGCACCATTACCATAACTTTAGCATGCTGCGTTTGGAGTGTGTATATTTTTGTCTTTTCATGTTCTAACTTATTATATGACTTTCGCAGGCAACAAATGCGTTCCGTGAAATTAATCCCTTGTTCGTTAATGAGTGCTTCCCCAAGCTGTGTACTTTGTCCGGAGCGACTGACTGTCTGTCCGTCTTTGTGTTCATCCATCCGACCGCCTGTCCGTTACGGTTTGCATTAATGGGTCAAAACGTTGTTTCTGTTTCGCGGATCCATTTCAAAGTCGTCACACGTATACATTGGGATTAGGAGATCGATACAATATTTTGAACACAAATCTGATCTGGTTTTTTTAGGTGTAAACTCATTTTTTTATTTTTTCGGTTATTGTCTCAATAGATGTCCAATGTATTAATTTAAGACTTGGTGTATAGGGAACTCAGAGCTACAGATGTGCAGTGCAAAAAGAAACATAACTCTAGCATGCTTTCGATTGTCTTTCATTTATCAGCATGATTACAATATACATTGTGGATCTTTAGTGATTTCTGAACTGGAAATATTTTAATTAAGAGTCGCTGCTCGTTTTTTTGTCAATCTTTTGTCCTTCCTGATTTATTTTGTTTATACATGAAAAGGGTCTAACTTTGATAAATAAGGTATATGTTATTGGTAGGCAGTATGTGTTGCTTCACACATTTTTGGTTTGGTTTGTTTTAAAAGTAATTGCTTATTGTTTCAACAATGGTTGTCCATATTATCTATGCCATATATTTTCAACTTACATATGCCCCTATACCATCAGCGCTTTCAGCGCTTTGATTGTTTTATACATTTACTCCGAATAATCCGGTGATATTACATATGCAAACAGTCTGACCAGAGATGACTATTATCATGCAACAAAGTCAGAAATACTTCTGCCATACTCTACAAATGCTTTTGTTCATATTGCCCGCAAATGAGCCTATATAAATGACATGCCTAATGTTGGAGTTAACAGGAATGACATTTGCTTTATATCTTTACAGTTTCACCAATGTTGTCTTTCTGTATTTCAGACAGACTCCATGGGCTGGGTTTAATAAAACCTTCAACTTTCATGGTACGAACAAAGCCAGAACAATTGATGTGTGGATGGACCCACCCTATAGAGATTATGTCTATGAAGATATCAATAGAAATACTTATACAAAGGGGGATTTATCAGACAGATTCCGTATAAGAGAAGAAAACCAGTGCAAGCCCTATCAATTCTTTGTTGATACCGTTAAGCAGTTTTCTGATGTTTATTTCCCCGAGAACCCGAGACTGAAGGGTGCTGTGTACAATACATTATATAACAGATGCTTAGATAGATCTAACATGAACAATACGTTCAAGTTGATACTTTATCCGTGTCATGGCGTCGCTAATCAATATTTTCTTCTGACTGAGTATAATGAAATAAGAACATCACTTGGCCAAGTTGCTCAAGTAGTGCCGTCGCACAATTCTACGGAACTTGAATTTATACAAAGTTCATCCATAGTTACACGCAGTGAAGCGAAATGGGACTATAAACGAGACGGTAGGATCGTCCATGTACAAACAGACCTTTGTCTTAAGGCTGTAACACAGGATGAGGTTGCTCTTGAGAAATGTGCTGGTGATTCAGGAGAGATTTGGGAATGGGGTTCTTTAAACTCATGATTAGTTTAGATATTTCTGTCTGCATTCTTGAAGACAAATCCTTAAATTCTGAGAAGACCTTTGTTTTTTCCAAGAAAAGACATTCTAATATTAAGGCAATTAGACATACTAGGCATATATCGTCTGATTACGTCTGCTACAACATACTTAACGCCCACGGTCTATATGCTCATAACATTATATCTGTCGGAACCAGAACGCGTTCAGATAAACATGTTCATCTTCTCCGTCTTATAAGCATCTACACCAGTTTACCTATATAACTACCTATGCTATGTATCAAATATATATATTCAACGTTTTAAATAATTGCCAGTTATTGTTATATCGAGATTATGCATTTTTTCTTCATCTAAGAGGAAAGATTTTCAAGTACATGTATAATACGTACTAACAGTTATTTCTATAACTTTCTTGACACTTGGTAAAACGTTGCCGACGTGCATGTCCCGTTGAGTATCCGGCTGGAAGGGTTGGTATCTAAAGGATTTAATCAAGCAGCATTGAATATGAAGGATGTGCCAGTATCGTCAAAGCAAAGTGAATGAGTTTAATTATTTATGCCGTTAGTGGTCTGTTTGGATTATTCGGGTCGGCAAACCACATACTTATTGTTTCGTCTCTATTGTCCGTATCAAGTGGTACATGGTGGAAAGCTTTCTCCCTGTCTGTTGTAACACAATTGAGCGGATCATATATCATTTTAAATTATTTCTAAGTCTAATATCTAGCCCTCACAGCCATACTTTTTTCGAAAAACAAGTCTCTGCAATAATAATACAGAGCAGCAGACGTTGTTTTACTGTTGCTGTTGGGAGCAAATGTTTACCTAGAATCTCTTAGACTTTGCTGTTGACAGAACTGAGCGCACCGAACATGTTTTTTTATTTTTTAAGTGTTTAAGTTTATTCAATTGTCACCAGAAGGTCATACTCCCATGTGGTAAGTATAGCATACAACAGTGAAACATACACAATTGGTATATACATGTGCTCATATGTACATTTTCATTTTAACAATTCATTGCATATATACACACTTGTTTATATGTACCTAAATACATACATACATACATGCTTGTAACCATATGTATGCTGACCATACGCAAGCAATACACGAGATGCAAATTTAATTAAACATAATGACACATAGTAGCAATCATTGCAGAAAACCTTTCGTGATAACCTAAACACAACCCTCTGCTTTCTGTCATAAGTTAGCCGAGCCCCGGTAGCTCAGTCGGTAGCGACGCGGGCTGTCAATCCAGGGGTTGTGAGTTCGAATCCCGGCTCGGCCAACTTTCTTTCCGACGATTGACAAAAGTCAATACGACATGCGTCATTCGTCTTTCACCAATGGGCTAATGTATATGTGGAAAAGCAGCCAGTTGCTTGGGAAGATTGTTGTGTTGAGTACTGGTGTGAGAAAACCAGGAAATGCATGAGTAGGTGAACTGGCCGCCGTGATATAACTGAGAAATTGTTAAAAACGGCGTTAAAACCCAATCAATCAATCAATCAATCAATCTGTCACAAGTTAGTTTACGTGAGTTTGATGATCAGCAATACAAGCAGAAGTAGACGTGACTCCTCACCATAAACAATACAAGCAGAAGTAGACGTTTCTCCTCACAATCAACAATACAAGCAGAAGTAGACGTGTCTCCTCACCATCAACAATACAAGCAGAAGTAGACGTGTCTCGTCACCATCAACAATACAATTAAAAGTAGACGTGACTCCTCACAATCAACAATACAAATAAAAGTAGACATGTCTCCTCACCATCAACAATAACACTAGCATTTCTTTTCAATGGCATTATTGGTAATCAATCTGTTTTCGTCATCCTTTGTATGGTTCAATTGTATTCCATAGGCGATGTCACATTCTGAAGGAGGAACATGAATTTATTGGAGTTTAACGCTATTTATCCAACGCTATCTCAGTAACGTCACCGCAGCCAGTTCATTCATTCGTTATCATTCAAAGAAAGAATGAACGAACGGCAGAGCAGGTGGTGTCAGTGTTGTTAAGAGCTTATGTCATTCTTACATTCATAGCGGAGTTTCAAAAGAAAACATTCAAACAAAATCCCAGCTCTGCCAATATAATTTGTTGCGACGGACATCTTTGTTGTCTTGTCCATTGAATTAGCTATAATGCTTCTGATTTCGGAGAAAACCTGTTTGATATTATAGAATTTTCATCAGACATAAAATAATAACTAACATATCAAATATAAAGGAATACACTGGATACGTACAAGACCATCCAAAGCATTCTTCATATATATGTTACGCTTTGTGCTTTTATGAAAATAAGAAAAACACAAAATTGATATGAATATATTTCAATAGTAGATCAATAGGGGACACGATGTTAAGAGTAATAGTATCAATTACTTTAAGACCCCTATGACTTTCCTTACTTAACGAGAAATATCTTTTGGAAAGTATGGTCAGAAAGTAGACCTTTAGCTGCGGTGTACATTTATTACCGGTGGACGTTTATCATCGTGGACGTTTATCATCGTGGACGTTTATTACCAGTGGACGTTTATTACCGGTGAACGTTTATTACTGGTGGTCGTTTATAACCGGTGAAGGTGTATTACCGGTTGACGTTTATAACTGGTGAAGGTGTATTACCGGTGGACGTTTATAACCGGTGAAGGTGTATTACCGGTGGACGTTTATTACTGTTGAAAATTTATTACCGGTGGTCGTTTAATATCGGTGAACCATTATTACCGGTGGTCGTTTATCACAGGTGGATGTGTATTACCGGGAAACCCGATAATACGTGTAAAGAAATCATGCTAATGATGTCACTAAATTATGTTTCAACTTATTGATCATGATGGTTGATTGATTGATTGTTTGGTGTTTCAAGCCGCTTTCAACTTTATTTCAGTTATATGACGGCGATTCCTGTGTAAGTTATCAGTACTCCTGACACCAGCCAATCAGTCGTAATGTTAACCCTGCCATTTTAAAGTATTTGGTATGACCCCGCCGGGGATCGAACCCTTGACCATGGTGCAATACGTATAGAAACTAAATGTTTATACTTTTTTTTTTAAATAATTACATTTAAAGACCATAAAAGAACACTTATACCTAATTTGTGGTTTTTTTCTTCACATTTAAGCATTTTACTAAATTCCGAGGTAATGAATTAAACCAGGACCAGGGGCCGTTTTATCAAAAATCCTAGTCTAGACGAGGTAGGTGAAGTTGGCACGAAGTTCGATATTCGGTAATCGATATTCAATACCGATATGAATGTAGAGCTCATTCGAATATAGAGCCAGCACCAGATTCATGAACTCTGTTACGCATTGAAATATACGTTACCGTCATTGTTTAGTATGACGAATATCGATATGAATATAGATCTGAATGTCGAGCCAGGTCGATATTCGAGAAAATGGTGCTATCTCTTTTCTGACCATGTAGTAGAGCGAATACCGATTTGAATATCGATTTGAATATAGAGCCAGGTCGATATTCGAGAAAATGGTGTTATCTCTTTTCTGACCATGTAGTAGAGCGAATACCGATTTGAATACAGAGCCAGATCGATATTCGGTGAATATGGTGCTATCGTCTTCCTGGTCATGTAGAAGGGCGAACGCCGATTTGAATATCGATTTGAATTTAGTGCCAGGTCGATATTCGGTAAAATGGTGTTATGGTCTTTCTGACCATGTAGTAGAGCGAATACCGATATGAATGAATGTCGATTTGAATTTAGTGCCAGGTCGATATTCGGTAAAATGGTTCTATGGTCTTTCTGACCATGTATAAGAGCGAATACCGATTTGAATATCGATTTGAATATGGAGCCAGATCGATATTCGAGAAAATGGTGCTATCTCTTTTCTGACCATGCAGTAGAGCGAATACCGATTTGAATACAGAGCCAGGTCGATATTCGGTGAATATGGTGCTATCGTCTTCCTGATCATGTAGAAGGGCGAACCCCGATTTGAATGTCGATTTGAATTTAGATCCAGGTCGATATTCGTGAAAATGGTGCTATTGTCTTCCTGATCATGTAGAAGGGCGAACCCTGATTTGAATGTCGATTTGAATTTAGTGCCAGGTCGATATTCGGTAAAATGGTTCTATGGTCTTTCTGACCATGTAGAAGAGCGAATACCGATTTGAATATCGATTTGAATATGGAGCCAGATCGATATTCGAGAAAATGGTGCTATCTCTTGTCTAACCATGCAGTAGAGCGAATACCGATTTGAATACAGAGCAAGGTCGATATTCGGTGAATATGGTGCTATCTTCTTTCTGGTCATGTAGAAGGGCGAACCCCGATTTGAATGTCGATTTGAATTTAGAGCCAGGTCGATATTCGGTGAATATGGTGCTATCGTCTTCCTGGTCATGTAGAAGGGCGAACTCCGATTTGAATATCGATTTGAATTTAGTGCCAGGTCGATATTCGGTAAAATGGTGCTATGGTCTTTCTGACCATGTAGTAGAGCGAATACCGATTTGAATATAGAGCCAGGTCGATATTCGTGAAAATGGTGCTATTGTCTTCCTAGTCATGTAGAAGGGCGAACCCTGATTTGAATGTCGATTTGAATTTAGTGCCAGGTCGATATTCGGTAAAATGGTTATATGGTCTTTCTGACCATGTAGAAAAGCGAATACCGATTTGAATATCGATTTGAATATGGAGCCAGATCGATATTCGAGAAAATGGTGCTATCTCTTTTCTGACCATGCAGTAGAGCGAATACCGATTTGAATACAGAGCCAGGTCGATATTCGGTGAATATGGTGCTATCGTTTACCTGATCATGTAGAAGGGCGAACCCCGATTTGAATGTCGATTTGAATTTAGAGCCAGGTCGATATTCGTGAAAATGGTGCTACTGTCTTCCTGATCATGTAGGAGGGCGAACCCCGATTTGAATGTCGATTTGAATTTAGTGCCAGGTCGATATTCGGTAAAATGGTTCTATGGTCTTTCTGACCATGTAGAAGAGCGAATACCGATTTGAATATCGATTTGAATATGGAGCCAGATCGATATTCGAGAAAATGGTGCTATCTCTTTTCTGCAGTAGAGCGAATACCGATTTGAATACAGAGCCAGGTTGATATTCGGTGAATATGGTGCTATCGTCTTCCTAGTCATGTAGAAGGGCGAACCCCGATTTGAATGTCGATTTGAATTTAGAGCCAGGTCGATTTTCGGTGAATATGGTGCTATCGTCTTCCTAGTCATGTAGAAGGGCGAACCCCGATTTGAATATCGATTTGAATTTAGTGCCAGGTCCATATTAGGTAAAATGGTGCTATGGTCTTTCTGACCATGTAGTAGAGCGAATACCGATTTGAATATAGAGCCAGGTCGATATTCGTGAAAATGGTGTTATTGTCTTCCTAATCATGAAGAAGGGCGAACCCCGATTTGAATGTCGATTTGAATTTAGTGCCAGGTCGATATTCGGTAAAATGGTTCTATGGTCTTTCTGACCATGTAGAAGAGCGAATACCGATTTGAATATCGATTTGAATATGGAGCCAGATCGATATTCGAGAAAATGGTGCTATCTCTTTTCTGACCATGCAGTAGAGCGAATACCGATTTGAATACAGAGCCAGGTCGATATTCGGTGAATATGGTGCTATCGTCTTCCTGATCATGTAGAAGGGCGAACCCCGATTTGAATGTCGATTTGAATTTAGAGCCAGGTCGATATTCGGTGAATATGGTGATATCGTCTTCCTGGTCATGTAGAAGGGCGAACCCCGATTTGAATGTCGATTTGAATATGGAGCCAGATCGATATTCGAGAAAATGCTGCTATGGTCTTTCTGACCATGTAGTAGAGCGAATACCGATTTGAATATAGAGTCAGGTCGATATTCGTGAAAATGGTGCTATTGTCTTCCTGATCATGTAGAAGGGCGAACCCCGATTTGAATGTCGATTTGAATTTATTGCCAGGTCGATATTCGATAAAATGGTTCTATGGTCTTTGTGACCATGTAGAAGAGCGAATACCGATTTGAATATCGATTTGAATATGGAGCCAGATCGATATTCGAGAAAATAGTGCTATCTCTTTTCTGACCATGCAGTAGAGCGAATACCGATTTGAATACAGAGCCAGGTCGATATTCGGTGAATATGGTGCTATCGTCTTCCTGATCATGTATAAGGGCGAACCCCGATTTCAATATCGATTTGAATTTAGAGCCAGGTCGATATTCGGTAAAATGGTGCTATTGTCTTTCTGACCATGTAGCAGAGCGAATACCGATTTGAATATCGATTTGAATATAGAGCCAGATCGATATTCGGTAAACGGTGCTATCGTCTTCCTGCCCATGTAGTAGAGCGAATACCGATTTGAATGTCGATTTAAATATAGATCCAGGTCGATATTCGGGAAAATGGTGCTATATTTTTTGAGAACATGTAGTAGAGCGAATACCGATTTTAATATCGATTTGAATATAGACCCAGGTCGATATTCGGGAAAAAACTTTCAACGTCGTGATCACATAGAAGCGTAAATACCGATTTGAATATCGATTTAAATATAGATCCAGGTCTGTATTCGGGAAAATTGTGATTTCGTCTCTTTGATCATGACCTGGAATACCGAGCTCGAACACATCGAACACATCGATATCTCGAACACCTCGATAACTCGAATATTTCGATGACTCGAATATTTCGATAACTCGAATATTTCGATATCTCGAATATTACGATATCTCGAATATTGCAATAACTCGAACATCTCGATAACTCGAATATTATAACTCGAATATTTCGATAACTCGAATATATTAATGTCTCGAATATTTCGATAACTCGAATATTTCGAAAACTGGAATATTTCGATAACTCGAACATTTCGATAACTCGAACATCTCCATATCTCGATAACTCGAACATCTCGATAACTCGAATATTTTGATAACTCGAACATTTCGAAAACTCGAACGTATCAATATCGACCTGGCTCTGTATTCAAATCGGTATTCGCTCTACTACATGTTCAGTAAAAAGATAGCACCATTTTCTCGAATATCGATCTGGCTCCATATTCAAATCGATATTTAAATCGGTATTCGCTCTACTACATGGTCAGAAAGACGATATCACCATTTTCACGAATATCGACCTGGCTCCATATTCAAATCGATATTCAAATCGGTATTCGCTCTACTTCATGGTCAGAAAGACAATAGCACCATGTTCCGAATATCGACCTGGCTCTATATTCAAATCGGTATTCGCTCTACTACATGGTCAGAAAGACAATAGCACCATTATTCAAATCGGGGTTCGCCCTTCTACATGATTATGAAGACGATAGCACTATTTTCACGAATATCGACCTGGCACTAAATCCAAATCGATATTCAAATCGGGGTTCGCCCTTCTACATGATCAGGAAGACGATAGCACCATTTTCACGAATATCGATCTGGCTCTATATTCAAATCGGTATTCGCTCTACTACATGTTCAGTAAAAAGATAGCACCATTTTCTCGAATATTGATCTGGCTCCATATTCAAATCGATATTCAAATCGGTATTCGCTCTACTACATGGTCAGAAAGACGATAGCACCATATTCACCGAATATCGACCTGGCTCTAAATTCAAATCGACATTCAAATCGGGGTTCGCCCTTCTACATGATCATGAAGACGATAGCACCATTTTCACGAATATCAACCTGGCTCTATATTCAAATCGATATACAAATCGGTATTCGCTCTACTACATGTTCATAAAAAAGATAGCACCATTTTCTCGAATATCGATCTGGCTCCATATTCAAATCGATATTCAAATCAGTATTCGCTCTTCTACATTGTCAGAAAGACCATATCACCATTCTACCGAATATCGACCTGGCTCTAAATTCAAATCGACATTCAAATATGGGTTCGCCCTTCTACATGATCAGGAAGACGATAGTACCATTTTCACGAATATCGACCTGGATCTATATTCAAATCGATATTCAAATCGGTATTCGCTCTACTACATGTTCAGTAAAAAGATAGCAACATTTTCTCGAATATCGATCTGGCTCCATATTTAAATCGATATTCAAATCGGTATTGGCTCTACTACATGGTCAGAAAGACCATAGCACCATTTTACCGAATATCGACCTGGCTCTAAATTCAAAACGACATTCAAATCGGGGTTCGCCCTTCTACATGATCAGGAAGACGATAGCACCATTTTCACGAATATCGACCTGGCTCTATATTCAAATCGATATTCAAATCGGTATTCGCTCTACTACATGTTCATAAAAAAGATATCACCATTTTCTCGAATATCGATCTGGCTCCATATTCAAATCGATATTCAAATCGGTATTCGTCATACTAAACAATGACGGTAACGTATATTTCAATGCGTAACAGAATTCACGAATCTGGTGCTGGCTCTATATTCGTTTCAGCTCTACATTCATATCGGTATTGATTATCGATTACCGAATATCGAACTTCGTGCCAACTTCACATACCTGTCAAGACGGTCTTAGTTAGGACCATATTGATCAAACGGGGCCCTGTATATTGTATATTAGCGTTTATTTAAAAATATAAATTGTAAATAAACAACGCCCACTGAATGTAACTATATCTATCAATATGTTTGTGTTCACTCTTCCCGAAGTAAATATAAACCATGAACATTATCTGTAACATTTCATCTGTCAAAAGGCCAGTTCACAAATCATGTTATACAGCTTAAAATGAATTCTTGATTTCTCGCGACCTTTCAATATTGTCATCTAAAGTCATCGTGTGTAAAAGTAACAGAGCCTTCACGGATCCGACATATAAACAGAAACACGACCACGATCGTTGTGTGACGTCATCAGATTCATTGACGTTTTCGTCTATTAACTGTGGCAGGTATTGATTACTGTTTTAAAAGCCAGGTTTTCAAGCTGAAAGAGCATGTAACAGATCGTCAATCTATATCTTCCCAGATACCATTTTAACTCTTCTTAAAAGTGATGTGTTTAGATAGTCAAAAACTATAAAGAAAAATCTCATTTCGTGCATTTTCTCTAAATAATATTTCTAAAAAAGAGTCCTCTGTTGCCGATTGGTAAGCGTAGGGGCAATTTGAAATCGGGCGTACCGGGTTTGATCTCCACGCGTGGAGTGCCCTTGGGAAATGCATATGTCCTTGTCTAGTACAGACTTGCTAACCCAGGGCTCGTGATTAAGTCATTTGCCACCGAGACATCACTAAAACACTATTGAAAACGGCGTAAAACAATATTTTTATATTTATTTGTTATATCTTTATCAAAACAATATTTTTATATCTTTATCAAATCAATGCTTTTAGTGTTCGATATATAACATTTCGCCTCAGATGTTTCACAACAATATACTCTACAAATGTCTCATCATGTACACGGACGGTTCAAAGAATGTAGTCGTGGCCTACTACAAAGTCAGTGTATGACATGTGTATGTGCATGCATGTTAACAGCTGGTGTAAATTGACCATCTTTTTTTTTACACATATATCCTGATTATTATGACATTTATTTACCCAGTAAAACCAATACAATAGACAATATGTTACAGGGAAAATTGTTTCATCTATTGTATTCATAACGACTGATTTATATATATGCGGTGTTACAGGAAAACAATCCTTTCGTAAATATTACATATGTAAAACTACATATATGCTAGTGCATCAATGCGATGGGATCCAAAAACAATCCAGAAGTTTCTTGACGCCTTTTGTGACATATTGGCATTAAAAGTCGTCTCAAACTGACCCTGTACATTTAAAAAGTCGTGGTTTCAATACAATCGGTAAACTCAACAATCACTTATTCTCTATCTCATATATGTGTATGGATAATCTTCTCTGTCGAAACGCCGTCAATGTGTCCTCTCCAAAGGCTTGCAACTGCTTGGATGGATGCAAAATATTGATTTCCATGGTAACCGGAAGTTCGAAAGATAGAAAATGTCTGGCCGATTTTAGAAGTGTTCACTGGTTGACCCTCTCTCAGATTCCTTCAAGTCACGTGGATTGGTAACCAAACATGGCTAACAGTAGCTAGTGTGGCGGGACTTTTTTGGCTGATATGGAAAACATAAAACGCCAGTATGCGAGACTGTTTTGCCGTATATAGCTATATAATAAACGTTATCATCCCAAACAAATATGTTGTTTTGGGCTGTTTTGCCTAATATAGCTTTAAACTAAACGTTATCATCCCAAACTACTTGGTCGATTGTCAACTAATTTAGTAAAGATGTTCCTTCTGTGACCCTCTACAGGTTTTTCTTCAAACTGTGTTGATTGGTCGCAAAACATGGCCGTAATTGAAGGGCAGGACTGTTTTACCGTGTATGGCTATAGTAAAACATGTCATTGATAAAACACACTTCTACCTAACTTATTTTGTTATTGCTCATAACATCTGTTTACCTGAATTAACTGTAAACTGTACGTAAACCACACTCATGATGTTTGAACAAGTGAATCTTAAGTGAATACTTCATTGCCATCGTTGCCCTCTTGTTTGTCTAATGCAGCTCTTGGTTCTCTTGTAATGTGATTGGAATGGAAATTACTTCTAAAAACAGAAATGCAGAATCGCCTAACCCATTTTATTTATATAATGTTACAATCTCACTTACACAAATCCCGTTGGTATAGGTCTAGAGGCATACTGGTCCAAATTAAATAAGTATTACCCCGGTGATCTACGAAAACCAACCTCCTGGCATAAGCGTTCAATCTAGATACAGATTAGCCGATGTATCCGCGCAGTCTGATCTGGCTAAGCATGCTTCATCAATAAGACATAGAAAGCTTCAAGAAACTGTAAAGCAGCATCTGTTTGCATCCTTAAGCAGGCAGGTATTTTCTCCTCGTGTGTAATCATTTCGTTAACATTGCTGGAGCCGCTGTTATATATAGTTGTATGGGGTTTTCCGAAAGAAGTTCGGGTCTTCTCCGCGTTGGATTTCAACAAGAATGCGAGGATGTGGGCGTATATTAATTTGTGTTTGTTGTGTTTGGTGTTTAATGCTGCTCTCAACAACTTTCCTTTATATCAAGGAGTTACTTGTGTAAATTACCACTACTATGGTCCATTAATTCTGACACACAATCTTGGGGCCAATGAGAGCAAGCCATTATTAAATGACTTTTGTATGACTTGGCCTGGGATCACACACGAGGCGGAAGCTTTGCACTTACACAGCCGATGTGGTTGGTTTAAAGACACGTATCCTCTATAGATACTGTGTCTTTACCAACTACTGTATGCACTGTCTATTACCCCCAGAGGAGGGGCGATCCCATTAACTTGATTTCGTATATATTATAAAAGCATATGTTTATGTTGATGATTCCTTGATCATAATAAACAAGACGTTTTTTACATTTAGATAGTCAAAGTGCCAAAAAATGTCTTATCTATCAAATGGGGGAAAAAAGATACAATGTGGTCTTATGTTTTTTAAGTATGTAATTTGGAAATGGAGCTGATGCTATTTATTTCATTGGAAACATAAGTCAAGTATAGAAATACAATGTGAAGATTGATACCCCATTGTTATAATACAGTCTGTTTAGTAACGTTTTTTATTCAAAAGTTAACTTTTTAAAAGTACAGTCAGTTTCAATGGTTCGAGGTATTGCTTGGTAGTTTCAGAGGCAGGACATATACTGTCGTATCAGGCAATAAGCTCTGTGTAACGAGAATACGCAAACAGGAAAAAGACCCCCTACTGTTGTTATATAAGCACAGCAGCATGGGAAACGTTTGTTAGGAAAGATGCGGGGGATGTAAGGGAGGTAACTCATTCGCTTTTAACAGACATAAACACAATCTGAATACTCAAGAGTTGTTTCTCTTTGACTAAAAATAACTGCGCTGTGAACAATTGTGGGCCGGGAGAAACAGATGGTAACACAAAATACAATTGTATTGTTGATCTGTCGTCTGCTGACTTTTCAAAAGTAAAAGAAATATTAAGTATTATATAGACAAATGAGAGTTTAAATGGTGAGACAGAGTAAGGAATAAATTAAACACGCGTAATTTATGGTCATTCACCCTTCCCCACACACGGTAAATATGCAGCGAACAGCATTTTGAGACATCAAGTAACAATGTGGATCATCTCTATCAATAAAAGTATAATGATTGAATATAGTTGAAAACATTGTTGTAAAAGGAACACTCTTTAATTTTGAGCATGGTCACAAAAGTCTCCTACAGTAAATTCGTCTGTACGTGGAAAAAGGATAATCTCTTTTCCAGTCATTGTTATGAAATATCATCTTTTACAAACTGGTCTGTTCATAGGTTGTATTTGGTGCTGCACATTTGATTTATTGGGGTTAAACACCGTTTTCAACAATTTTAATAATTTAACAACTTAACAATTTTACAGATTACATTTGGAAAAAAATGCATGTACATATTCCGGTACAGTCGACTCGCGATTACTAGAATATGAAAACATTTGGATATATCGTTTTAACTCGATTCATTTCCGCCGAAGGAATATGACTATTAAAAACAGCGTAGCAGCAGTTATGATAGCTCATGTGACAAATAGTAACCGCTGCTGTTCTGTTTTTTTCTGATGATATTTGATCACGGGCCTGCATTTCATAATACTTTAAGTTTAAGTAAAATTGAATTATGAAGCTGACAAAACCTACATAAATTAAGCATAAAACAATCGATACCTCGAACATGACGATAACTAGTTCGAGTTCGAGTTATCGAGAGTTCAGTGTGATAACACTATCTGTATATACTCATAGGTCAGCATCCGTTTTTTTTTAATGAATACTTGTTTGTGTTTCACGCCGTTTTCAACATTATTTCAGTTATATCACGGCACTTGTTCACTTACTCATGATCCCTGAGTAAACACACCAGTTCTAGGCTAGAAAATGTGTCTTGACAAAGGGCACTCCACCAAGGCCGCAGAGCCGCGACTGGATATCGAACCCGGGACGGTCAGCATCTGGATGATATAGTGTTGAGAAATAAAACACATACAAAAAACTTTGTTATTGAAATACAGGTTTTTTAAACGGTACATTCATTTTTTTTCCTATCAAATGCTGATTATTTTCATTTCTATTGCATTTATTTTCAAAATATGTTTGTCCTGTGAATGAAGAACACGTCTGTCGCTCCAGACTGTCAAAGTTAACTATGCCTTACAGGACAAATATTCCCTTTGCGCCCTAAATATTGAATGTGGAAGCATGCCTTGGTCCGACTATGTAAACTAACTGCTCATTTAAGATATGTATAAGATCCCTTGTTTCTACGTACAATAAGATATACAAATCGTATTTTTAAAACGTTAAATTCTGGCTGTAAAAATATCGTTTAAATATCCGCTGTCACTAACGCATATGAGCCTGTACATGGGGAAATGTACAATTTGTCCTTTGAGAACAGCGGAGATCCAAATCTACACTTTTCACATATTAATTACATAAGCTTGTTAGAATAATCTGTCAATATGTATAGACTCCGATCAGACTGAGCAGGTGGACACGATGATCTAAACCTACACTGTTCAATAATACCAACTTGTACATTTTCTCATGCACTAATTCATTTTAAATTAGATTTGGCTCAAGAAAACGTCAATAGAGATGGGATTAATAAACAGAGTTAACATACGATAACTGTTAATTATTAAAGGGGCGTGGTGATAGCTGTAAGGTAAAACAACGCGAAGCACAAATGAAAAGCGAGGGTGCCGTCAACTACGGCCATATGCGATTCCCACTGGAGACGACCGGGGCGCTAAATGTATCTCTCATTATTTTGTTGTTTTTAATCATTTACCCGATATGATTTGATATTTTACGAGAAAAATGTAAAAGCTTGCCGAACATAAAGTATAATGTTTTGTTATCACTCTACGGTAATGACCGGATATCGACCTTTATACACGTATATGAGCCGTTCCACGAGAAAACCAACATTATGGACTCTGCGTAAAGTATCGACCCGGATCAGCCTAAGCATGCCACACAGGCGTAACCGGATAGACACTTTTCGCCTCCTGTGGATTTTCTGTTTCAGGAATCACTACTCTATACATCTATCCGCCTAAAACGGAATGTGTCGGCCGGATCAGTCTGCGCGGACAGCGCAGGCTGATCTGGTAGATACATTACGCAGATGTCTATCGCCGCAGCTGCATTTTGGGGGCATTTTGAGAAAAAATGTGTAGGCTAACACGGACAGACACTTTTCGCCTCCTTTGGATTTTCTGTTTCAGGAATCATAAACTCTACACCTCTAAGCCCCTGAGACGGAATGTGCCCGTGCGGAACGGCTCATATACAAGTAAATATGCAGTCAAATATAGTTGAAACCGAGGTTTATATATAAAATTTGAAAACACAGTGGGAAATTAGAAATTGCTTTTTTCCTCCTTTTTGCTTGGATAAAATCAATAAACTTGTTATACTAAAAAAGTATTTCAGACAGTGGTAACACGATTTAGGATTACAATTTGACCAACTGTCTATTATGATACACACAGACTGTGATTAAGGTAATCCAACATCCAAACATATGAAGAAAATATAACAATGAAAATGTGATTTCTGGAAGAAAACAAAAATCTTATTCTGAGATTTGTAGTATATTCGATGCTTCTATTCTAGTATTGTTTTTTAAATGAACACCAATCATACATTACAAAAAAAAAACATCAACAAGAAAAAACAGCCATGCGTAAACGAGTGTTTAGCTTTAAGAAATGTGTTCCTGTCCATGGTGTATTAATTGTATTATGGTAAGGAAAAATGACATCTCCTTTATATGTAGGTGATTTTAAATTTGCAATGTGGAAATTGCACAGTTTCTTTATTTGAAAGGAAGCATCTACAAATTAGAAACTAATAGTAGCTTCATTGTATGAGAACTGGACCGCCTCGGTGGAGTGAACTGGACCGCCTCGGTGGAGTATTGGTAGTCCATCTGCATCGGCGCGGGAGGTCACGGGTTAGATTTCAGGACGGGTCAAACCAAATACCTTAAAAATGGAAGAAATTACTTTCTCTCCATAAAATCGACGCTCAGGACTGTGGTGTGGTATTAGCATTACGAACGACTAGCTCGTGTCTGGATAAATGGACTAGAAGTACTAGTAACTAGTAACCCAAGAAAACATTGTTGAAAGTGGAGTAAAACACCGTAGAAACAAACATAGTATGAGGACTGTAGGAGTACCACTTTACGGGGTAGGAAACAAGGAAAATATGATCATTATTTACAATTTATACTTTTTCCACAATGTTTTTAAAGTCGACTACTTTATAGGCGTCAATTTGTCTCTATACGTGCGGGAGATAGTACATACAACCGCCTTTATCCCAACTGTCCATATATATATATATAGTATATTGAAATGGATAAATGAATCAGTTGAAACATGCAGATAACATGGACATTTTTCTGAGTGATCTTGGTCAACGTGGTACACAAAGGCCATCTTAGAATCTATATAGGGACGGTAAGTTTAATTAAATGCCGCACCGTCATGCGAAACGCCGTTGCTGAGCATGGCGATGTGAACGGGATGACAGACGAGATGGCTAAACGATAGGGTGAATGGGGTGCGACGTACTCCCAATCTAATTAACACTCTCGTCGGATAAAGACGCTGGATTCCAGAAATCTGCTGCAGACGAATTGCGAAATAAAATAAGATAAAAGATTGTCATTGCTTGAAATGAGCTAATGTTTAACTCTGAATAATGCAGTGTTAGTCAACATTAACAATTTATATTGGTCTGTGCAATAATGTTGTATGTGATTGCAAAATGGACATGTGCATTATTTTAGACATTGAGACTGCAGACGACTTTTCAAAACATTGTGAATACGGATCATTGCTAAAACTGGATAATTGATCAGACAGTAACATGGTTCTTTGGCATCGGTCTAACAAGACTTATTCAATTTATTTAGTATTTTCATTAATTCAAATAAATACATGTTTCACTGTTCTCACACGAGTTAAACTGACAATTATATACACTTATCGATAACAGCGAAGCGTTTCTATTGTAGACCATTCAGCTGTGAAGTGGAATGGATCCTGAAACTGTTCAGCAACGTTCATGTATGATTTAACTATTAGAAACAAGGAACAACGCTGACAGCACGGGGGTCATTTGTCCTGCTTATTGGTGGATTAAGAAGGTGTTATGCCAAAGGGTTAGACGAGAGGTACATATAAATACATCTGATTTAGAAAAGGTACTTATCCGCATCCTCTGATTCAATTAAAATAGAATGAAACAGTCCCTAACTCATCCCCACATATAGACGCTTTCTGACGCCGCTGCAGCAGACGGCTTTTGGAAAACATAGTGACAAAAGAAGAAATTGCACAAAACGTGCAATTTCTCCTTTTGCCACAATGTTTTCCACTTTTTGTCATAGGTTATCCATTCAACTATGGAGATGTTCTATGTTTTGACAAAATACGTTCAATGTCGTCTGCTGCAGAATTGTCGTATGAGGGAAAAGGGTTCTCATCCCCACATGCAAACGAATTCTGACACATTTACATCAAGCGACAAGTATTTTGACAAATTGTGAATATGCTCTAGTTGAACATTTTCTCCTTTTGCCACAATATGTTTCACATCTGTTAGATAATTATACTTGTATTTATAGAGATTTTCCATATTTCAGCTTATACATGTTGAATCTCTTCTGCTACAGGTAAACATGATGTATGTGGGGAAAAGGTTAATTGATTGCTGTATAACATTCTACTTGTAACACATACATGTATATCTGAATTATAACTATTATTTTAAGACAAGTAGAAGGTGTAAAAGAACATTCTTATTATGAACACTTTTTCTTTTTCACAAGACGATTTCAAAATTATCTAAGACTCTCAATTAAACAATAAGTTACAGCAGTATATTTCAAAAAACGTAATTTATCATTTCAAACAGAATTAATTTCCAAAGTATTAACAATAACTTAATGATATCTATATTTTAACATTAAATTTTAACACGAAACTGTCACACAAAGTGATGGTTAATTTGGCATCTTGAATTATGTATATTAATGTATGAACAGATAAAACTGATAATAAACCATTTAAAACGTTTCCACCCTTTCAATGTCTATGTCCCTAGTGTAGTGTACTTAAGTGATCGCTTATTTTTTTATGAAACTGGGCCCCTTTTAACAATAACCCGCATATGACAAATATGCAGCAGACGAATCGAAAAACATGTATGCAATTATATGGTTATTTATTATAAATGAAAGTATGAATATTGACAAGAAATGAAACCATGTGGATAAATACTGATTTGCTGATATTGAGCAATACCATTTTTACCTTAATATTTCAAAAGGTCGTTCTCCGCAGATGCGTTAATATGCGTCTGTATGTGGGAATGGGATAACGCCTTACACTCTTTATGCACCAAACACTCTCCTGCTCGGAATGTAAATATATTTCCATGAAACTTCCCTTCTCAGGGGCGTAGCTCCCTTTAGGCACTGTAGGCACGTGCCTACACATCTTTTCTGAAAATGTCCCAAAATGCAGCTGCGGCAATACACATCTGCGTAATGTCCGCGCAGACTGATCCGGCCGACACATTCCGTCTAAGGGAGATAGATAGAGTAGTGATTCCTGAAACAGAAAATCCACAGGAGGCGAAAAGTGTATATCCGGGAACGCCTGTGTGGCATGCTTAGGCTGATCCGGGTCGATACTTTACGCAGAGTCCACAATGTTGATTTTCTCACGAGACGGCCTACACATTGAGTATTGCCAAGCTACGCCCCTGCTTCTTATGATAAGTAATGTTGAAGAATGATCCTCTTACTAAAGTATGTTCTGCATTGTTAATGGCAATCAGGAATTATATATACGGCTTAGCTTTGTCTACACTAACAGTTACAAATACATCATTTACAGAGGTAGAAATATATAGAAAAGTTTCTAAGTCAGATGTATTACTGACGTATCGTAGTTCCGTCTAGTGAAAATAATGTATCAATGTTTTAAAATGTTGATGTAGTATCTTTCAATTATGGATCACATTTTCAATGACACAGAAAATCAGAAATGTCTTCGTTGTTTTATTTCTGAGAAAAACATGCAAACTGAAACGAGACAAGTTTCGAGAAAATATATAAGTCAAAAGGCAGCAGAAATTAGAAATGAATACCCATTAAACAATGAAACGACTTCGCCATTAACGTAAAAAGGCGTTCTGGAACTTAATTTGCATAACGAAAATAACTCAAATTATCAAATCAAATTATAACTCCATGGACGATTGTATTAATAAATATTTTAACAGTATCCAATCATATTCACCTGGTATATTGACATATTTCATGAAATATATAGAACACTGAGAACCAACAGAACATATGTTATTGACTTTTACAACATACATGTATGTACATGTACATGTATCTCGTCTCACACACACACACACTGAAACAAATAACAGAAATATACCTCCCTGACTTCTCATCTCAATGAAACAGTGAAGGCAGGAGACGTGGGACTAGTTGAAACAGTGAAGGCAGGAGACGTGGGACTTGTTGAAACAGTGAAGGCAGGAGACGTGGGACTAGTTGAAACAGTGAAGACAGGAGACGTGGGACTTGCTGAAACAGCGAAGGCAGAAGACGTGGGACTAGTTGAAACAGTGAAGGCAGAAGACGTGGGACTTGCTGAAACAGTGAAGACAGGAGACGTGGGACTAGTTGAAACAGTGAAGGCAGGAGACGTGGGACTTGCTGAAACAGTGAAGGCAGAAGACGTGGGACTAGCTGAAACAGTGAAGGCAGGAGACGTGAGACTAGTTGAAACAGTGAAGGCAGGAGACGTGAGACTAGTTGAGGGTTCTACGACCTATACCAAATCAATGAAACAGTGAAGGCAGGAGACGTGGGATGAGTTGAAACAGTGAATGCAGGAGACGTGAGACTAGTTGAGGGTTCTACGACCTATACCAAATCAATGAAACAGTGAAGGCAGGAGACGTGGGATTAGTTGAAACAGTGAATGCAGGAGACGTGGGACTAGTTCAAACAGTGAAGGCAGGAGACGTGAGACTAGTTGAGGGTTCTACGACCAATACCGAATCAATGAAACAGTGAAGGCGGGAGACGTGGGACTAGTTGAAACAGTGAAGGCAGGAGACGTGGGACTAGTTGAAACAGTGAAGGCAGGAGCCGTGGGACTTGCTGAAACAGTGAAGGCAGAAGACGTGGGACTAGCTGAAACAGTGAAGGCAGGAGACGTGAGACTAGTTGAAACAGTGAAGGCAGGAGACGTGAGACTAGTTGAGGGTTCTACGACCCATACCGAATCAATGAAACAGTGAAGGCGGCAGACGTGGGACTAGTTGAAACAGTGAAGGCAGGAGACGTGGGACTATTTGAAACAGTGAAGGCAGGAGACGTGGGACTAGTTGAAACAGTGAAGGCAGGAGACGTGAGACTAGTTGAAACAATGAAGGCAGGAGACGTGAGACTAGTTGAGGGTTCTACGACCTATACCGAATCAATGAAACAGTGAAGGCGGCAGACGTGGGACTAGTTGAAACAGTGAAGGCAGGAGACGTGGAACTAGTTCAAACAGTGAAGGCAGGAGACGTGAGACTAGTTGAGGGTTCTACGACCCATACCGAATCAATGAAACAGTGAAGGCGGGAGACGTGGGACTAGTTGAAACAGTGAAGGCAGGAGACGTGGGACTAGTTGAAACAGTGAAGGCAGGAGACGTGAGACTAGTTGAGAGTTCTACTACCCATACCAAATCAATGAAACAGTGAAGGCAGGAGACGTGGGATTAGTTGAAACAGTGAAGGCAGGAGACGTGAGACTAGTTTAAACAGTGAAGGCAGGAGACGTGGGACTAGTTGAAACAGTGAAGGCAGGAGACGTGGGACTAGTTGAAACAGTGAAGGCAGGAGACATGGGATTAGTTGAAACAGTGAAGGCAGGATACATGGGACTAGTTGAGGGATCTACGATCCGGACCGAACACCGGTATGGTGTTACACCTATATGTGATACTCGTTAATGAAGTACATGTTCGTATTTCGAGAATAGGTTTGATCGGTCGGTTCTCGGTTCAAATGCATGTATAAGCTTTCACTCCTTGCCATCTTTACTCCACCACCTTCTGACCGCATCGATGGTGTAGTTGTAGTAATGGCTTTTCCACCTTGGCGCTCAGTCTTGTGAACTTATCATTACGACTGAGTCACTGGTCTCGGTATAAATGAACTAGTACTACTGTTAACTTACCACGGAACGTCGTGATAACTGGAACCTCGATGAAAGTGGTGTCAAATACCATACAAAAGAAACTAAACAAACAGTACTTAATTCTGATCTCCATCAATTTATTCCATTTAGAAAGAGTCAATAATTGTTTATTACAGACCATACGGGGACTATTAGTTTTATAATCCAATAAAAACGGAAACCCAAACTCCCGGCCAGTCTCTCGTTGACAGTTTTCGTAACAGAAATGGGCGTTCGGAAAATAAACACACGTCCGTCGTGAAACTTAAAACCTAGAATTATGGGTAAATTTGTCACCCATACTGGGGTACATTGACCAAGTCATGCAGAAAGCACTCAAAGATTAAATAAATACGGACACATCACTAAACAAACTTATTCAGCTCACACAGATACGTGCTTGTATCTATACCAAAACTAATATATAAATTATAAAACATGCTTCCATATTCTAGTGTGTACCTGGTTTCTTTCTTTCTCTCTATACATGCCTATGTATTTTTTGTTTCTTATTTTCACTTGCTTTCTCATATTGTTTTCAGTATTACGCAATTACGATGAATTATAAATATATAATAGAGTTGTTATATATATGTACTCAGCACCTATTTCATATTAGTGTCTATTTCGTTTTCTCGTAATTTTATCCCTTTCTCACATTCAACAAATCTGCAACAGACGAAATTGAAATTATCTTCGGAAAATATTGAAAATATCTACACAAATGCATACTTTTATACTAGAGTTAAACATATTGTGACAGAATTTTAAAAATCAAAATTCGTCTGCTTGTGGGAAAGGGTTAATAAACGTGTACCACAAAATGGTAGTAAGTCAATGTATTTCACATTAAACTGCTACGTTGATGTCATTGAAGATGCACACAAATATCCAGGTGAACACCTTGAAAATTGATACTGAATAGATGTTAAATTTAGTTTAGTGTACGCTTGATACTGAATAGATGTTAAAATTGGTTTTAGTGTACGCTTGTTACTAAATAGATGTTAAATTTAGTTTAGTGTACGCTTGATACTGAATAGATGTTATATTTGGTTTTATTGTACGCTTGTTACTGAATAGATGTTAAATTTGGTTTAGTGTACGCTTGTTACTGAATAGATGTTAAATTCGGTTTAGTGTACGCTTGTTACTGAATAGGTGTTAAATTTGGTTTAGTGTACGCTTGTTACTGAATAGGTGTTAAATTTGGTTTAGTGTACGCTTGTTACTGAATAGGTGTTAAATTTGGTTTAGTGTACGCTTGTTACTGAATAGGTGTTAAATTTGGTTTAGTGTACGCTTGTTACTGAATAGGTGTTAAATTTGGTTTAGTGTACGCTTGTTACTGAATGGGTGTTAAATTTGGTTTAGTGTACGCTTGTTACTGAATAGATGTTAAATTTGGTTTAGTGTACGCTTGTTACTGAATAGGTGTTAAATTTGGTTTAGTGTACGCTTGTTACTGAATAGGTGTTAAATTTGGTTTAGTGTACGCTTGTTACTGAATAG
Organism: Serripes groenlandicus; assembly: GCA_031761405.1. Taxonomy (NCBI): domain Eukaryota; kingdom Metazoa; phylum Mollusca; class Bivalvia; order Cardiida; family Cardiidae; genus Serripes; species Serripes groenlandicus. The sequence goes on from JASEVX010000007.1 coordinate 14,351,955, forward strand.
GTGTTAACTTTGGTTTAGTGTACGCTTGTTACTGAATAGATGTTAAATTTGGTTTAGTGTACGCTTGTTACTGAATAGGTGTTAAATTTGGTTTAGTGTACGCTTGTTACTGAATAGATGTTAAATTTGGTTTAGTGTACGCTTGTTACTGAATAGATGTTAAATTTGGTTTAGTGTACGCTTGTTACTGAATAGGTGTTAAATTTGGTTTAGTGTACGCTTGTTACTGAATAGATGTTAAATTTGGTTTAGTGTACGCTTGTTACTGAATAGGTGTTAAATTTGGTTTAGTGTACGCCTGTTACTGAATAGATGTTAAATTTGGTTTAGTGTACGCTTGTTACTGAATAGATGTTAAATTTGGTTTAGTGTACGCTTGTTACTGAATAGATGTTAAATTTGGTTTAGTGTACGCTTGTTACTGAATAGATGTTAAATTTGGTTTAGTGTACGCTTGTTACTGAATATATGTTAAATTTGGTTTAGTGTACGCTTGTTACTGAATAGATGTTAAATTTGGTGTAGTGTACGCTTGTTACTGAATAGATGTTTCATTTGGTGTAGTGTACGCTTGGTTTATTTCTTTCAGGTCGTCTGTGGGATTACATTTTGTCTGGATTTCCGGGTTCGATCCCCGCTTGGTTAGGCACATTTCCTAGCATAGTGCTTGTTTATCGTCACCGGGATCATCGATAAGTGCACTGTCGCCGGGAAATAACTGAAATAATGTTGAAAACGGCGTAAAACCCATACAAAAGGAGAAAGAAATTACATATTGTACTTGCAATCGAAATTTGGGTAATAGCTAGCATGAATTGCAATATTTAGAACTGTCCTTCCTTTCGAAATCGGTACGACGTATGCGAAACTAACTTTGATTTCCTCTTGATAAACCAATGTATTTTGATTGTTGAATGATCAAATATGGAGCTCAATTCCAAATGTAGAAACGTATAGTGTGTAGAAAGATTGACAATAAATATGCATCAAATTTCAATAAATACCCTGGCTATGTTTTTTTAAGAAACCGGCAGTTGAGTTTGAAACCTTGCACAAATTAAGTTAGCACTTCCTAGCTAAAATTACAAAATCATATTATAAATTGAAAAACATGTGAATTGCATTATTGCCGTAATTTTCTGGAGAAGGATTTTTAAAATTGAAATACAAATCGTGATCAGTCTGAAAAAATAAACGATAGTACATGTATCTTAAAGGTGAAAAGTTAATATCGTAAATGCCTTTATTTATCTTACAACTTACATGCGAATTCATGATAAACTTTATTTTTCCTTTATACTCAATAAAGCTGCACACGCCCTAGAACATTAGGTATGGTTGACGAATTTATAATCAGATTAATAAATGTTATTGTTAAAAGTATGACATTAATTTGTGTAATCGCAATGGTATTTCCATTATGGTTTTATAAACTCATTACATTTTGCGCCATTGAATCGTTTAGATATGTTCTTGTATCATTATCCTGGCTTGGGTGTTCATTAATATAAAATGTAATGTTACAAACATACATTCGTTACAATAGTACAAAAGGTTTACGCTTTAGAATCGAAAACTCTCCAAAGTCAGGAAAGTTGCAAATTGACTTCCATATCCGATGTCATTATAAAGACATAGCAGCCAAAATGTTCTAGTATGCAGTGGCGTAGCTTTGCAACAATCAATATGTAGGCCGTCTCGTGAGAAAATCAACATTGTGGACTCTGCGCAAAGTATCGACCCGGATCAGCCTAAGCATGCCGCACATGCGTACCCGGATAGACACTTTTCGCCTCCTGTGGATTTTCTGTTTCAGGAATCACTACTCTATACATCTATCCCCCTAAGACGGAATGTGTCGGCCGGATCAGTCTGCGCGGACAGCGCAGGCTGATCTGGTCGATACATTACGCAGATGTCTATCGCTGCAGCTGCATTTTGGGGCATTTTGAGAAAAAATGTGTAGGCCCTGATATGAATGTAAACATACGCATAACATTGAACGACATTTTATAAATCAATCTCGTGGCTTGGATGCTCGCGAAACAGAAGCTTATTGTAACAACCATGCACTCATTGCATTAGTATATACACGTTTTAAATAGAACAGAAAACTCTCAAAAGTCAAATGGTTGCAAATGGACTTTAACGTCACAGTTCCTAATAAGGACATAGCAGCCCAAATTTCGTAGTATAAATGTATGCAAGCCTCTCTCTAGATTCCTGTATTTGTAAAGCCTGTCGAACATCAGCGGATTTATCAGCCAATGGAATCTGACAGGGGAACTTCCCAATCAATCAAACCCCCATCCTAATGGTGAATTAAAATATTCCCCATTTATAATCAGGGACTGCCGCATCTTGATAGCTATCTTAGCCGCGCTGCGTCAGACAATAAATGTCCGGTTAAATAGTTACTAACAGTGAAGTCTTAAATATTTTGTTCATATACTGTGACATTTATTTTGTCCCTCTCGGCCATTAAACCGCTATAATATATTTACATCATTTATTAAGATCCTTTCCGTGAGAATGTCGTTTCTTTACACATCTACTATAAAAGTTTCAAAATATTTTGAGAAAAGAAGAATTGTTTGCATATACTTTCCCGTCATTGTTTCATACTATTTTCAAATGCATCATACACGTGTACATATGCGATGCGTCAATTGTGTGGGGTCTCCTTGACTTTCGGTAACGGTATATCACATGCACAGTAATTGACGTTAAATCGAAAGGGGCTACAGTACTATTTGTTTTGTCAAAAAATATATCTAGGATTAAATTACATGTATACGGACAGTGAAGACTCTGATTGGTCTGTGCGCAGCTGCATTTATACTCTACATCCCTAGACAGGATTAAATTCATTTCAATTATTTAATCAAGTCATTAGGCCTACTATACGGACCATAAACAAACATATATATAGAATCTGACATGAGTTGTCATTTTATATAAAGTTTTATTAAACGAGTTAAAAAAAATGTTATTAAGCGAGCCTTCGGCGAGTTTGATAACAAATTTCTTGGACGAGTTTAATAAAACTTTATAAAATGACAACGAATGTCAGATTCGTTTTATCACATGACGAAACACAAAAAGAAAATCGGTTTTTCGCTGTCAGAAATTAGTCCCAACATGTAATACTTAATAGACATAGGATACAAGCATTGTCATGTGATAAATACATATAAACAAACTAATATACACATATAAACATAATGATTATATACATGAAATAACATGAAGAAGAGCAGTTCTTATATGTATCAACCATTATGTCGTTCAGACGTCGTCATTTTGGTTGACTATAAAAAGCCAGGTGAATATGAGTTAAATGTATTTTAAGTAAAGATCGTGCATTAAGGTAGGCTTTATACTAGAAAGTCAAAATGTTATAATATGTATTGTTTTTGGCGTCCAACTGGATGAAATAATAATGATTTTAACTCCTCTTGTTCTGTTAATATTCCATAATAATGTGCATCATATTCAGATATATGAAATAAAATAAAAATTGTTTGTACCATACAGGTAACGTTAACCATTTCCCACATACAACAAATTATAGGTTATTGTATTGTATTGTATTTAAGGTTATTGTATCTGTATTATAGGTTATTGCATAGACGACTTTGAAAACATCTTGCCAAAATTGTGAAAAATCTCCATAAATAAGAGTTAGATTATTAAATAAAATTGAAAACATTGCGACAAAAAGCGAAATTGCTCATTATTTCGCCATGTATCAAAGTATTTTCAAAAATGTTCCACTGCATGGGCGTCAGAAAACATCTGTATGTGGAAACGGGTTAATATTACAATGTATACTGATATCGTTAACATTTCGTCAAGAAGTTTGTACATTTTAGAGTAACACGACTACTGGTTGATGGAGTGTCATCTGGTAGGAATGAAACTAGAGATTTTTAAAATCTTTATTTTATTACACTTAAGTATGACAACAGAAATATATTGCAAAACAATTCCGATTTATTAACAATTTTCAATAGCAGAATTTGATGCAAAAACTCGATTTTAAATGTATCTTGGACACAAACTCTACCTTGTAGTTTAAGGTAAACAATGAAAGTCAAATTAGGAGAGAAGTGAATATTTGCTTTGCATTTGTGAGAGTTTAAGATTGTATCTAAATAGAAGCTGGATTTATACGCCAGTGATCTCATTAAGATTGTCGATATAATTAAAATTGGAAGAATAGCAGATATTTTGTATGAACATATTTCCCGCATTTTGTCATTCCTCTGTTCTAACTAATTTCCTTTATCGTCTTTGGCGGGATAGATAATTAACCCTTTCCCTCATACGACAATTCTACAGCACACGACTTTGAACACATTTTGTCAAAAAGGAGAAAATCTCTATAATTGAATGGATAACCTATGACTAAAAGTGGAAAACATTGTAGCAAAAGGAGAAATTGCACGTTTTGTGCAATTTCTTCTTTTGTCACTATGTTTTCAAATAGCCGTCTGCTGCAGAGGCGTCAGGAAGCGTCTATATGAGGGAAAGTGTTAAACATTGAAAATCAGTTTTAATAGTGAAGATGAAACGTTTCATGCAAAAATGTCTATCGTTGTTAATGCGAACAATCCACGCTTACATCTGGTTCTTCACAAGTTAACCCATGTCAAGGGAACATCTTACATAGAACATATTTCGTATTGAGGTTTGAAGTTCCTTACTCCTACTCGTGAGTTTATAAATATGATGACAATAAAAGGTCAGCTTCACAAGGGTTCACCCAAAGCCTGACAAAGCTTATCAAGATATAGCCTTTGACAATATCTGACAGCTGTCATGTTAAGGGTATAATTCAAAGGGACGACAATGGTATCAACACATGTACGCATTCCTTATCTGCCTAAGCCCTGATCACATTTTCATTTTGTTTAATTCAATTTATATATTGCCCTTCCTTTGAAGTTTTAATCTTCCGTTCACATGACGATGTTTTTTTGTTTTTTCATTTAAATTTTATTGACACTTTCTTACTGTTATCTTAATTGCGACAAGTTGATTTTGTATGTACCTGTTTTATCCGATTGGAAATATCATAATAACATTTCATTTCAAAAGTCTAAATAAAGCATAGCGTAATTAGTGTAAACTACGTTTACTCTGGTCTGCGAAGTTCGTCAACCTATCTAAGCATTCAAAGAACGTGTCTAGAGAAAAGCGTTAGCCTAAAGACGTCTAAGTTGACTGTTAGTTCAAAGTGTCTAGAGAAAGGGATAAGCTTAAAGACGTCTCAGTTGACTGTTAGTACAACGTGTGTAGAAAACAATGAGCTTAAAGATGTCTCAGTTGACTGTTAGTACAAAGTGTCTAGAGAAAGGGGTAAGCTTAAAGACGTCTCTGTTGACTGTTAGTACAAAGTGTCTAGAGAGAAGTGTGAGCTTAAAGACGTCTCAGTTGACTGTTGGTACAAATAATCTAGAGAAAAGTGTGAGCTTAAAGACGTCTCAGTTGACTGTTAGTACAAAGTGTCTAGAGAAATGGGTAAGCTTAAAGACGTCTCAATTTACATTGTTAGTACAAAGTGTCTAGAGTAAAGGGTAAGCTTAAATACGTCTTAGTTGACTACAAATTGTCTAGATAAAATTGTGAACATAACGACGTCATGAATAAAGATATTTAAATTCAGAATGCTTTCCCGTATGTAGATATTAAGTTATTTTCAGACAAATGAGATGACAGGTGCAATGTTTGCATTGTTGTAATATACTCTCTGCGGAAATCGTGATCAACCAGTGCCGATGATCGAAGAAGACATGAAGCCATGGGGACCAGAAGTGTGCACAATATGGTCGGGTAACTTCTATTTGTTGCGTGATTTGTCACGTGCATTGTCATGTGACTTATTAGCCACGCGACGCGACGACTTATATACGCGGATTTATCTCTTCCAGTGCCAATGGCAATAGACAAAGTCAGCTCGTAACGAGCTCTCTGAGCTGTCAGCTTTGTTTGCCTTTAAGTTCTTAAAATATTGATTGACTCAACTCAACACTGTGGTGTGTGTCTCACTGAGACGATTGTTTCGAGTACCCACACACTTGGGGTTTGAGGGTCATATCATATTTTAGGGATGTACTCTTCTTATCTTGAGTTCTGTCTATTTATGCTTGAGTTGATATTTTGTTACATATTTATTACATATCTCGTCTCTGATAACTGGTCTAATTTATATTAATACCGTATTTGGTAATAAAATTGTTTAACATGGCGATATATGGACCTATCGTGATTGTCCTAGATTATATTTTATGAAGAAACATGTCAAAGACAATTGTTCTTGTCGGCATGATTGTTTCCTTTGGTATTATTTATGCCAATAACTTCGTGTGTTCGTTCGTGTTTTGTTTGTGTGCGTCGTTTTATGAACGCGCATATGATTGGGATCAAAATCTTTTATACGAGCCGTCCAGCGAGAAAACCAATAGTATGACCTCTGCGTAATGTATCGACCCAGATCATCCTGCGCAGTCCGCGCAGACTGATCCGATCCGACATTTTCCGTCTCAGGGGGATAGAGGTATAAAGTAATGATTCCTGAAACAGAAAATCCACAGGATGCGAAAAGTGTCTTTCCGGGTAAGCCTGCGCGACATGCCTAGGCTGATCAGGGTCGATACTTTACGCAGAGACCATACTGTTGGTTTTCTCGCGGGACGGCTCATATCAATATATCTGCGTAATGTATCGACCAGATCAGCCTGCGCTGTCCGCGCAGACTGATCCGGCCGACACATTCCGTCTTAGGGGGATAGATGTATAGAGTAGTTATTCCTGAAACAGAAAATCCACAGGATGCGAAAAGTGTCTTTCTGGGTAAGCCTGCGCGACATGCCTAGGCTGATCAGGGTCGATACTTTACGCAGAGACCATACTGTTGGTTTTCTCGCGGGACGGCTCAATTATTATACACTTGTCTAGTAAACCAATTGAAGGAGAAACGGGTCTTTACCTGCTATATGCTACCTTCAACACAATCTACAAATACCACAGGACACGATTAGCACGGACAGTATAGTTAACCTTTATTATTTCTTTGACTCATATCTTACCAATTCAAAATTAAAACATTGTGGAAAAGGAGAAGTTCCTCATTTAATCAATACATGAACGAAGCAGTGTAACATACAGTGCGTATCTGTTCTCCATGTTAACATCCATAAACACGTTAAACCAGTAAGTAAGACTCCGTCTGTTAAAATTTCTTAGAAGCCACATCGACGAACTGTTTAAAGTCGAATGGTATTTCTTTGATAGCCCCGGTAGCCCAGTCATTGGCGACGCGGGCTCTCAATCCAGAGGTTGTAAGTTCAAATACCAGCGCGGCAAACATTCTTTTCGACGTTTGACAAAAGTCACTGTGACAAGCGTCCGTCTTCTTTCACCAATGGGGGTAACAGTCTATGTGCAACGTAGCCAGTTGCTTAGAAAGTGTGTTGTGTGGAGTACTGGTGTGAGAAAGCTATGAAACACGTAGGTGAACTGGTATGACTAAAACATGTTGAAAACGGCGTTAAACCCTAATCAATCAATCATTTGATGGATTTAAATCATTGCAGATCTGTTCAACTCCTGTTCTTTTTCGTTAAACAAATCATTCTGTCAAAGTACTTTTACACCAACTCACATTTTAAAATAGATATTTAAAGATGTAAAACAAACATCATATTTTAGTAGTTAATTATAAAGATAAATTTAAAGACAGTTAAAAAGGGAAAACTAAAACTGAATTAGGTTCTCTAATTTACATACAGATTTGCATAAATCAATATCAATGAAATACCTCTGACCACAAAAGCATCTATCATTCTGTGGCTACTAAAACGTTTTCATTATATTCTCGACTATTCTTTATTTGCATAGAAGTTGTTTTTCAAACTGCATAAACGACACATTTAACCGAAATACAAACAAAGACTTGATTAGAATGGATATTTTGATATGGCCTTCATTATCATTCTAATATCTCCACCATTATAGGGGTATTAAAATGTGATGAGTTCGCCATTAATGTACGACAGCGACATCTGACGGTAGTCTTTATTTCGGATACTGTCGGCTGAAGTCCCTATGAAATTCTGCGAATCATCTTTTTGTTCCATACAGACGTCTTAACAATGCAAATCTCATGATTAACTCATGATCAGAAATTAATGCTGTAAAATACCCCAAATTTCGCCATAATGCCTACCAGCAAAAATTTGGAAACCGACCACTTCACGAATGACAGGTTGCTCAAATCCCGTGAGAAGTGAACGAGAGTTCGATAATTGTTTATTTCCTCTGACTCGTGAAATCGTTTGAAGGCGGCGCTTTAAACTTCCCCATTTACAGGAGAAATGGCCCTGTTCACAAGTCTAATTAAGTGGAAATGTTTTCGCATCACGTCATAACAATTCATAGAACTCCCAAAATTTCTCCATACGTCTAGAATAATGATGCATACGGAACGAAATTACTGGAAAATTTGGTATTGTTCATTTCTTGTTTTGAACTTTCCTCCAGTTTTATCCAAAATGACCGATTCAGTATTCACGATATTTAAATGCTTGCAACGAGCGGCGTTCTGCAAAAGCAACCATGATGAATGTGCAATCGGTGTAGATGCAGATCTACCAGCACATCGGCACACTCGGATCTGACTGTTCGCTATCTAGTTATACGAAATTATGTCTTTGTCAATTCTTACTGTTATGATTGTCAAAACTAGTTCATTTGAATTCCGTTAAATGATAAAGTACTGGACTTACGTGAATATTGAATCGGCCTTAACAATTCAGACAATGTTCAATACAAATGACATGAATGTTTATTGTGGATGGTAAGTGCAGTTATATACATTCGGTTTCGCTTGTATATCATATGTCACATGTAGTGAAAACATGAAGCCAGTCCTCGGTTCGAACCTGAGAACCACCGCTTCTAAGAAGAGTATTTTGTGTACTCAGCTATCCGGACTTCTTACATCAAAACCATCCCATTGTGGACATTTCCGAACTGTGACATGTACAATAATAGTGACTTCATGCTGTAGTAACCGAAGTCTGTTTTGACATGCAGTTGGATTGTTATTATGGTATATCTGAAAAACCGACAATTGAGACTTAGCAATGCAATGATCATTCAGATCAATATGCAGTCTAATTAGTATATTGCCAGTTCGCAAAACAGTTGTAACAAACATGTTAGAACCCACCTGATTATGACTAGAAACCGCCTATAATAACATCCAATCAGATCGCAATGGCCGTTCAATTATTTACCTCTGATATTCCCATTCGGTGCTTCAATGTCCGCCTCTGGTGCTGCAGGTCGAGGGTTCGATCTCCGGCCGAGTCATATCATCGTCTTTAAACATGAACGTAATGGCTTTCCCTCCGTGGCGCTCAGGCTTGAGGGGTTAGCATTACGACTAACTCGCTGCACGTAACTTACCCCAGAAGCCACTAGATATAACCGCAGTTACCTACTATATAGTCGTTGTGGTTTCACCAATAGTCAGTAGCACACGATTCCACGCGTACTATAGATAGTAGCAGTAGTTATATCTTCTTCCCCGACAGTCACTATTCAATTAGACCTTGCTATGTGTTTTTTTTTGGTGGGTTTTTCTAAATAAACACTAATAATATTGAGACGAAAAAGTGAGACCGTCATCACCATTTCTACTATATGTATTTCAATAAAAAATTTGAACACTGCAATTTCTAACTCATCAAATATCGTCTCATTTAAAGGATATTTAAAAGATATCAAAAGGAAAGTAACTATCAATATATTGACGTACGAGGCAGGCCTCACAACGTTACAGTTTCCTTCCAAGGCATCTGCCGAAAATGCGGGCCTCTCAAAGATATAAAAGGACAATACAAAGCCGGTTAACGGTTTGCTATTACACGGTCGATTAGTGTTGCTATTACAGGACAGAATATATTTGAATGTGCTTAAGCTGTCCTCCCCCTATGCGATTCCATGCTTCCTCAATCTTTACTTTGTAGCAAACTAATGTTGGAAATAACGGTTAACACTTTCCCACGTGACACATTTTGATGCATTTGAAGCACAATTGGAAATATTGTGGTAAAAGGAAACATTAAATAGCAATTTCGGCAAAACCGTTTTGACTCTTTTTCAAAAGATATACAGAAACTGCAATTTTTAAAGATTCACCATAGTTCTGTAAGATGTCTACTACATATTTGATGTATTTGTGTGAAAGGGTAAAACAGAAAGTACTGCTATGCTATAACGGCGCCCTCCCTATTTACATATAGCACTACTCATATACATGATCTGCATTGGTTATGTCAGACCGTTTGTATTTCATTTCGTTGAGTTTAAACTTATCTATTTTACATCAATTGCGAAACAAGCTTTCAGCTTATATTAATCTGGATCGATGTCTCCTTCCTGGAGACTAAACACTACTCGCGCTGTTTATGTGGAAAATCCCAAAGTCAGAACCCGCACATTATGGGACTTGAACCCGTGACCATTGGTACGAGAGGCCGGCGCCTTACTGCACCACTGTCTTCCGATTTGATTTGTGTAATTTGAATTGCTTTTGACTACGGAATATCACATATTTTCAACTCGATAACATGTCTTAAATGATTCTTGTCAAATTGTCTAACCGACTTTCGCCAAATAGCTTGTTTCAATGGTGTTTGAATGACGTTTTATCGCCGCTTTCAACAGTATTTAAGTTGTGTCATGCCGTTTCCTGCATAAATGACCAGAACGACCGGTAATATTTATATTGACACCGCTGCACCACGAGTAACGCCATTACTACAAATTTGAAAGTAATTGTTATTACCCGACCAGGGATCGAACTCAGGTATCCCGCTAACAAACCTGACACACTTTCACCAAGGTGGTCCGGTCCACCTGTTTCAAGAACTCTATCTCTATGTCATGCATTATCTAGGAAAAAAATGAATTAGCTATTTCTATTGTCGCTTTTCTCCACTACCTTTCCTTATAGTTATATGGTAATTTCGTTAAATATCTACCATTAACCAGGAAGCAGATGTAAATGATAACAAATGTATATGTTCACATATATGTGTGTGTGTGTGTGTGTGTGTGTGTTTGTAAGATTGTATGTACAAGATGAACATTTTGTCTTTTATGAATACAATCTTGAATCTACGAAACTTCAATCTCAATGTTCAGTTCTTCTTATTTTCTCTAGACAAACATTTTGGATTTTGTTCAAAAGAAATATATCAACATTTGAAATGAAAAGTCTCCTTTGAATAATTGGCAGTGATCTGTGGTTATTCACAAATTTAATTGAATTAATTGCTATTTTTTGTTTTGTTTTGCTATAACACAAATCCACACATTCAAAATAAAGTATTAGCTAATCAATAAAAAGTTAAGTAAATAGTCTGTTTGATTATTTGTTTATCTGATTTAATCTTTGAATGTACAAAAGCCCATTTGTTAAAAAGTAAAATTATTAACATTACAATAAGATCCGGAATCAAGTTGCATTAGATAGTCGGTCTCACCTCAGTAGAAGTGCATTTCAATCGACCATATAACCGGACAATACAATACATTATTGATGCAGGAGGAGCTGAAAATAATCAAAATATCATTTTTTATCATCACCGGAATTGAATCCTAGATCTTTTCCTTGATTAAACGACAACATTTGATCGAAAACGTGATAATATAATGCGAATTATTTACAAAATACCTGTCCTTAATTAAAAACAATAAGCTCTCTTTGCATGACAGACGAAGATATATCAAATAAACGCTTGGAATACTCGCGAGATTTAGAACTTTCGGATATGTTCTTACACGATCGGCTTAATTAACTGTAAGCGCTTGAATGAACCAGACTACTTTGCGGAAACTAGCTGCTCCCTTGTGTACCGTATACAATTCTCATCGACTGATTTAAAGGTACAAATAATTCACCGACAAATGGTGCAACATAGCCAATCTTTACGGTCAGTGACATGCACAATGTCCACACAAAGATCGTTAACAGATTGATATTAAGATCTTTGAGATTCTGAGCAATATCCTATCGAAAAGGTGTGCGCTACTGTGGTTGTTTCTATTGAGTTAATCTGCAATTTAGAAAAGCATCGAGATGAAAGCTAAACAGAATGATATATATATCAAATCGTGTACTTCAAAAATAAATAATTAACTTTACATTGGCATTTTAGGAAAAGGGTTACATTGAAGTTGACATGCATAGCAGAAAATCAGGCGACATTCTGATTTATAGCATAGCTATTAATTTCACTGTCATTGTCTTTTTAGGGCTTGTGTTAAATAGCATTTCGATCTTGCATCGACCATGTTTTCAACATTAGATGTTTTAGTATCATACGAAATACAAATAATTGACCCATAAAATTAAAAATAAAATAAAATCGCCCGTTATTGTTTTGTTTGCTTGTGTTGTGTTTTAATCCGATGTCAACATTTGTTCAGTCATATAACGACATTTCCTGTGTAAATGACCAGTACTACCGGACAAATTATCCTGACACAAAGCCAGTAGGTCGTAATGCTAGCCTCGTGATCCTGAGTGTAAAGGAGGGAAAGCCTTTTGTTTATATCCGTGAATCGAACCCGTGACCTCCTGCACCAAGGCGGACTTTCTATCACTATACAAGCGGGGAAGTCCCTGCATTTGTGAGAGGGTACCAAAATTCGACCCCATTCTAAATGGACTCGAACTCACGTCCTTTGGGTTACGAGACATTGCTGTACCGCAGAGAATGAAGACATTTGTGATGAGTTTGGTTTCTAGAAGTCTAGATTTAGATTTCTGACCTCTTGCTTTAAATGTCTAGCATTGAATATTCAGGGCATGCGTTTTAAATATCCCTCTCACTCTAATTCTAAATCTAAATGTGAACATAATTTCTTAATTTTTAAGCCACAAGGGATAACCCATTAATAAGTGTGTCCATAAACTATTTTCAGAAGTTTTAAGTTTAGATTGAATTTTGAGCGTATATAGGAAAGTATTAAAGGTGAGTGTGAAATACGCTAGTGAGACTTCTTCGTGTACAGGAAAGTATTAAAGGTGAGTGTGTAATACGCTAGTGAGGCTTCTTCGTGTATAGGAAAGTATTAAAGGTGAGTGTGCAATACGTTAGTGAGGCTTCTACGTGTATAAGAAAGTATTAAAGGTAAGTGTGCAATAAGCTAGTGAGGCTTCTACGTGTATAGGAAAGTATTAAAGGTGAGTGTGCAATACGCTATTGAAGCTTCTACGTGTATAGGAAAGTATTAAAGGTGAGTGTGCAATACGCTAGTGAGGCGTCTACGTGTATAGGAAAGTATTAAAGGTGAGTGTGCAATACGCTATTGAAGCTTCTTCGTGTATAGGAAAGTATTAAAGGTGAGTGTGCAATACGCTAGTGAGGCTTCTACGTGTATAGGAAGGTATTAAAGGTGAGTGTGCAATACGCTAGTGAGGCTTCTACGTGTATAGGAAAGTATTAAAGATGAGTGTGCAATACGCTAGTGAGACTTCTACGTGTATAGGAAAGTATTAAAGGTAAGTGTGCAATACGCTAGTGAGACTTCTACGTGTATAGGAAAGTATTAAAGGTACGTGTACAATACGCTAATGAGGCTTCTACGTGTATAGGAAAGTATTAAAGGTAAGTGTGCAATACGCTAGTGAGGCTTCTACGTGTATAGGAAAGTATTAAAGGTAAGTGTACAATACGCTAATGAGGCTTCTACGTGTATAGGAAAGTATTAAAGGTACGTTTGCAATACGCTAGTGAGGCTTCTACGTGTATAGGAAAGTATTAAAGGGGAATGTGCAATACGCTAGTGAGGCTTCTACGTGTATAGAAAAGTATTAAAGGTGAGTGTGAAATACGCTAGTGAGGCTTCTACGTGTATAGGAAAGTATTAAAGGTGAGTGTGCAATACGCTAGTGAGGCTTCTACATGTATAGGAAAGTATTAAAGGTAAGTGTGCAATACGCTAGTGAGGCTTCTACGTGTATAGGAAAGTATTAAAGGTAAGTGTACAATACGCTAGTTAGGCTTCTACGTGTATAGGAAAGTATTAAAGGTAAGTGTGCAATACGCTAGTGAGGCTTCTACGTGTATAGGAAAGTATTAAAGGTAAGTGTGCAATACGCTAGTGAGGCTTCTACGTGTATAGGAAAGTATTAAAGGTGATTGTGCAATACGCTAGTGAGGCTTCTATGTGTATAGGAAAGTATTAAAGGTGAGTTTGCAATACGCTAGTGAGGCTTCTACGTGTATAGGAAAGTATTAAAGGTGGGTTTGCAATACGCTAGTGAGGCTTCTACGTATAGGAAAGTATTAAAGGTGAGTTTGCAATACACTAGTGAGGCTTCTACGTGTATAGGAAAGTATTAAAGTAGGGTTTGCAATACGCTAATGAGGCTTCTACGTGTATAAGAAAGTATTAAAGGTAAGTGTGCAATACGCTAGTGAGGCTTCTACATGTATAGGAAAGTATTAAAGGTGAGTTTGCAATACGCTATTGAGGCTTCTACGTGTATAGGAAAGTATTAAAGGTAAGTGTGCAATACGCTAATGAGGCTTCCAAATGTATCGGAATACTTAAAGGTGCGTGTGCAATACGCTAATGAGGCTTCTACGCTATTGAGGCTTCTACGTGTAAAGAAATACTTAAAGGTGAGTGTGAAATACGCTAGTGAGGCTTCTACGTGTAAAGGAAAGTATTAAAGGTGAGTGTGCAATACGCTAGTGAGGCTTCTATTTGTATAGGAATACTTAAAGGTGAGTGTGCAATACGCTAATGAGGCTTCCAAATGTATAGGAATACTTAAAGGTGAGTGTGCAATACACTAGTGAGGCTTCTACGTGTATAGGAAAGTTTTAAAAGTGAGTTTGCAATACGCTAGTGAGGCTTCTACGTGTAAAGGAATACTTAAAGGTGACTGTGAAATACCCTAGTGAGGCTTCTACGTGTATAGGAAAGTATTAAAGGTGAGTGTGCAATACGCTAATGAGGCTTCTATTTGTATAGGAATACTTAAAGGTGAGTGTGCAATACGCTAATGAGGCTTCCAAATGTATAGGAATACTTAAAGGTGAGTGTGCAATACACTAGTGAGGCTTCTACGTGTATAGGAAAGTTTTAAAAGTGAGTTTGCAATACGCTAGTGAGGCTTCTACGTGTAAAGGAATACTTAAAGGTGACTGTGAAATACCCTAGTGAGGCTTCTACGTGTATAGGAAAGTATTAAAGGTGAGTGTGCAATACGCTAATGAGGCTTCCAAATGTATAGGAATACTTAAAGATGAGTGTGCAATACACTAGTGAGGCTTCTACGTGTATAGGAAAGTATTAAAAGTGAGTTTGCAATACGCTAGTGAGGCTTCTACGTGTAAAGGAATACTTAAAGGTGACTGTGAAATACCCTAGTGAGGCTTCTACGTGTATATGAAAGTATTAAAGGTGAGTGTGCAATACGCTAGTCAGGCTTCTACGTATATAGGAAAGTATTAAAGGTGAGTGTGCAATACGCCAGTGAGGCTTCTATGTGTATAGGAAGGTATTAAAGGTGAGTGTGCAATACGCTAGTGAGGCTTCTACGTGTATAGGAAAGTATTAAAGGTAAGTGTACAATACGCTAGTGAGGCTTCTACGTGTATAGGAAAGTATTAAAGGTGAGTGTGCAATACGCCAATGAGGCTTCGCTTACAGATATTTGACAAATAACGCATATAGAACTATATTAGACTCTAAAGAAATTCTTACTATATTTACTATATTTAAGTTCAGAACTGCTAATTTTAAATTGTCATTTGAGCGTCTACGATATGAGGCTATCCCCTATGAAGACAGAATTTGTGAACTCTGTACACGAAATCAAGTCGGATCTGAGTCCCTCTACATGTTTGACTGCGATTTCTTCAAAACACACAGAGTACATTTCTTCAATTCTGCAGAAGTGAACGGCAGAAATAATACATCTTTACGATATTATCTGAACGCAGAAAGTAAGCATCTGCTCAAGAATTTATGTAAATTTCTGAAAACTAGACTGGACAAGTACATTGAGATTGACCCCAGTGCCACCAAATTGAATCTATTATATCAATTATTTTCCTCACTTTATTTCGTTTTCCGCGACGTAGGGATAGACGCACAACCATTCAAATGAAACTAGTTGGGTCTAGCCTTTCAACACGGGTACACTACGTTAGTTTTGTTTACTTATTGTCACGTGTGTTAAATGTAAATAGAAGCACACCCTATTAAGGGCGTAGCTCCATTTAGGCACTGTAGGCACGTGCCTACACATCTTTTCTAAAAATGCCCCAACATGCAGCTGAGGCGATAAACATCTGCGTAATGTATCGACAAGATCAGCCTGCGCTGTCCGTGCAGACTGATCCGGCCGACACATTCCGTCTAAGGGGGACATACATAGAGTAGTGATTCCTGAAACAGAAAATCCACAGGAGGCGAAAAGTGAATATCCGGGTACGCCTGTGTGGCATGCTTAGGCTGATCCGGGTCGATACTTTACGCAGAGTCCACAATGTTGATTTTCTCACGAGACGGCCTACACATTGATTATTGCCAAGCTACCCCTGCCTATGCTGTTTATATGTATAGTATCATGAACTGTTAGTATGCATATCAGAAACGTTTCCAGTTTGGAAATACAACATGAACATGTTGGATTACAGGAAATAATTGCTAATACAATAAGTGTACACGGCCACCTACGCGAAATATCATGTGCCTATCCAGAGACATATAAACAATATATGTGTTTATATGTCTCTGGCATATCTTTATCTGAATTATAAGAGGAAAAGCTCTTACCCCCAGCTACAAAATATCAAGCCAACAATTTCCCCTCTCTTTAACTGACTTTATTAAACTATTTGAAAAGAAGGAATGTTCAACTGGTTTATGTAAATTGTATTTGTTATATCCCCATGTTGTATGTCAATACCTGGGTGAATAAAGTTCTGTTCTGTTCTGTTCTTACAGCAAACAAAAGGTTGAGAGTGTGTTAATGAATAGATTCAGCCCAGTGTTTACCGTACGCAGATGACACAAACACAAAGCCCTTAATTGCCATACGCGGCGTTATAGTTTGGACACATGTTTTACTTATGACTTTCCTCTTAGGAACACAAGCGTGCTGTCTAAATCACCAATAAATTAGCTTGTTAGAAGTTTCCGTCATGTTTGTATATTTTTACACGAAGGATCAGATGTATATGCTGATCCGAGCCGACGCTGTTCAAAACATCCTACGTGTACCTTTGCCCATGGACTGACTCCATATCATGAGATTTACGTCAAAACGTATACATATAGTTTATACTCATAAAATCATTTGGAAACAGAAAAAGACTCATTGATCATTCTTATGAAAATGAACACTGTTGTTTGTATTCGTCATTGAAATGTGTCGATTTGGGACGCATGTAATTGTTTATAGTGTACAAAGGTGATGAACTTATGGTTTCAAACCAATATTAAAATAAAATTCTTCTTCTTCTTGTTCTTGTTCTTGTTCTTGTTCTTGTTCTTGTTGTTCTTGTTCTTCTTTGCCTTTGCCTTCTGTATATGTACCTGGAAAGTGAACTATTTGATGAGACTTGGTGTATGCACAGCCACCAGAGTTCTAGATAAAGGGCATGTGTCATGTTCTAAAATCCTTATTTGACATTCAAACCCTATGTTGTGGGTACTCAAAAGAATCGTCTCAGTGTGACGATTATTTTGAGTACCCACAACGTAGGATTTGGTTGAGTTATAAGAGAAATATTGTGGTGTAAATACTTGTTCACTCCCTCTTATCTATAGTCCTCTGCTTCATGTCCTCCTCCCACATCTGCGCCGTCTTCACTGTTTACAAATACAACCTTTTTACACCTAACGTGGCTCCCGGGTATCAGACTAACGCATCAAAATGTAGCATTTAATTATTTAAATAGTGAAAAAGCCCTGGACTGATACGATCGGTTAAATTAAGCCATATATGATGAAGTTCCCCGAGACTGTATTACGATAGATAACTATTGTCGTCGTTAATCAATCATTCTTCTATCTTTCACGAATCAATGCGTGACCTTTGTCCTCTAATCCGTTCGCATTGTCACGCTTGAAGCGGACAACTTAAAAAAAAAAAGATTAAAAAGAAAATGTTTCATACAATGAGCAATATGCTGTCCTCTTCAAAGAGTTAATGTATGTCGTATTCTTTTCAATTTGTATTTATTTCCGTAGATTTTTGCAATGTGGAACTCTAGAAATAACATGCTAAGTGATAAACATCGTCGGGATATTCAACAAGGTCTTTATTTTTAACTCTCCGTTATTAAGAAAACCTATAAGAATTAGAATGTGAAACAAGTTCAATAATAGATTGAATAGAAATTGATTAACACATAAGGAAATACATGTATTGTTCAAAAACTGTTTAGGTATATGAAAATATTATATATTGATATGAAAGAGTCGGCAACTCATTTTGCAATTAAATAACCAACTACAGACGATGCAGCTTACATACTTCTCAATCCAGTTACATGTATATACCACTGTTATTCCTTGACAGAGTCCAAACAGCCTATATTATATCATTCCTTAATATGTTTAAAATAATGCACGTAACCCTTATCCTGCTGTATTCCCACAATCATGTTCACCGCCCCTTGTTTTTAACAAGTCCTTATGTATTAAAGGACTAAGTATTAATACATATGGAACAAACAATGCAGAACACTTTGAGATTGCGCAAGACCTTCCGTATTAAAAGACTGAGTATTTACAATTTTGAAACAAACAATGCAGAACACTATTAGATTGCGCAAGACCTTCCGTATTAAAGGACTGAGTATTTACAAATTTGAAACAAACAATGCAGAACACTATTAGATTGCGCAAGACCTTCCGTATTAAAGGACTGAGTATTTATAAATTTGAAACAAACAATGCAGAACACTATTAGATTGCGCAAGGCCTTCCGTATTAAAGGACTGAGTATTTACACATTTGAAACAAACAATGCTGAACACTATTAGATTGCGCAAGACCTTCCGTATTAAAGGACTGAGTATTTACAAATTTGAAACAAACAATGCAGAACACTATTAGATTGCGCAAGACCTTCCGTATTAAAGGACTGAGTATTTACAAATTTGAAACAAACAATGCAGAACACTATTAGATTGCGCAAGACCTTCCGTATTAAAGGACTGAGTATTTACAAATTTGAAACAAACAATGCAGAACACTATTAGATTGCGCAAGACCTTCCGTATTAAAGGACTGAGTATTTACAAATTTGAAACAAACAATGCAGAACACTATTAGATTGCGCAAGACCTTCCGTATTAAAGGACTGAGTATTTACAAATTTGAAACAAACAATGCAGAACACTATTAGATTGCGCAAGACCTTCCGTATTAAAGGACTGAGTATTTACAAATTTGAAACAAACAATGCAGAACACTATTAGATTGCGCAAGACCTTCCGTATTAAAGGACTGAGTATTTACAAATTTGAAACAAAAAATGCAGAACACTATTAGATTGCGCAAGACCTTCCGTATTAAAGGACTGAGTATTTACAAATTTGAAACAAACAATGCAGAACACTATTAGATTGCGCAAGACCTTCCGTATTAAAGGACTGAGTATTTACAAATTTGAAACAAACAATGCAGAACACTATTAGATTGCGCAAGACCTTCCGTATTAAAGGACTGAGTATTTACAAATTTGAAACAAACAATGCAGAACACTATTAGATTGCACAAGACCTTCCGTATTAAAGGACTGAGTATTTACAAATTTGAAACAAACAATGCAGAACAATATTCGATCGCACAAGTCTAGTTACGAATGACATCGAAAATAGTTTTACAACCATACTATATATTTCTGATAGTTTGTTTTGTTACTTATGTTCGTTAAATCAATGGTATAACAACTTTAACTTCTGGTGGTTTGATTTTACCTGAAAGTAAATGTTTGTCGTGTTGTTGGCAATGCCAATGTTTAAGTGAGTTTATCATGAACACTCACTGCTATATATTTAAAGAAGCTTTTAAAAGGCCGCCTCGGTGGTGTACTGTTAGAACGTTTGTCTCAGATTTGCGAAATCGCGGGTTTGATTCCCAGCCGTGTCAAACCGAATTCTTTGTAAAAAGGTAGTAATGGCTTCACCTCTATGGTGCTCAAGATCTGTATTTACTGTTGGGTATAAGCATTACTATTGACTGTGTTGTGTCAGGATAAATGGACCAGTATTACTGGTAACTTACCATGGAAACGTTATGGTGTTAGTGAACAGTTGTGTTAAGCGGCGTTAAACACAATACAAGTAGCTTTCAAAGAGATGGAATGTAACTCAAATAGATAGTCAGTACAGCTGTTGCAAACATTATAGGCTTGCGTAGCTATTTATAATATATCCGTTGTCTGATTAGAAAATACATACCGATGCAATAGCTTAATCGGGATTCGCTTTAATTATTAGTTGAATTATTTTGGAGACATTGAACAAATTGGCTCGGTTTAATATTGATTTCACCATTTCGAGAACCTTATAGACATTAAGATAATCCAACGACAGGACTAAGATTAAGCTGCATGCTGATCTTTGTCTTAATCTTCCGAAATATTGCGATTAGAAGGATAAAGGTTTAGCAATAAAATCATTGAAATTTACAGACAGATCTTATTACATAATGGCACAAAGGTTGATGGCGCCAAGTGATTGTAAATTTGTCCTGCATCTGTACTTCGGATAATAACGTCATTTTCATTTTTCGGTAATAAACATAGTATCCTAACTGACATCTACGATGTATGAAGTGATGTTCATTGACATGGATAATTATTTTAGAGTATTTAACTTTTAACGATGTATCTCGGTCTTCCGATGGTGACAATGTCTTGTCTCTATAATTTAAAGGTGGTATGATTTAACCGAAATTCAAATCTAATTCGGTAATTACTAAAGTGAAATGTTCAAAATACTTGTACCAGGTGCTAGTAACTAGTGCTAGAACTGTTTCACTGTAAGTGTTGTTTTCTTTAACCCTTCCCCTCATATAACAATTATGCAGCAGACGTCTTTGAACATATTTTGTCAAGAAATAGAGAAATCTTTATAATTGAAAGGATGACTAAAAGTTGAAAACATTGTGGCAAAAGGAGAAATTTCTCGTTTTGAGCAATTTCTTCTTTTTTCACTATGTTTTGAAAAAGCCATTTGCTGCAGAGGCGTCAGAAATTGTCTATAAGAGGGAAATGGTTAATTCAGTGTGTACGTTCAGATTAATACGATCAGGTAATTGAACCATCTCAGAACAACTTTTCTGTTCTTGCACTGACTTGTAAAACTTAAATTGAAAGCTGAAAATATAAAACAATCATGTAACCGGTGCTCTGCGAAAGCCGACCGTATGATATTTGCGACTAATGAAGATTCGGACCAGCCAGCAATCCAGCTTAACAGTTTGGGTCAAACAAAAATGTGATTGTCAAAACACAATGCTAGCTTTCGAATATGCCAATAGTATACCCACAGACAATCTAGTTTGACTTCAAAATAGTGTCGCATGAAAGCTCCTTGGTTGACCAAACAACTTCTAAGAGTGTTCAATCAGTCTTGACTTTTAATCAAAATAGGGTTGTCACAGGGTGGGTTAAATCTAAATCACAAAAGTACTATTTACATAGATTGATAACCAAGTTCTTACAACTAAATTTAATTACTCTAAATTCCTACTTCTTGGATACTAAATCAGCACAAACACCGTTAGTTCTGGATGATTCCAATTGTTTACCCCACTCATATTGTAATCGAAACCGGGAGCTATGGATATACACTTCCCCACAACTCACAACCTGGCAATACATGTAGATTGAGTGTAGTTCAAGAACACTAAACTATAGTTCAAGAACACTAAACTATAGTTCAAGAACACTCAACTATAGTTCAAGAACACTAAACAATTGTGTCTTACACCTATCCGTGATACTGAAAGCGTAACCACGTGTTATGCAAATATAAGAGTCATCCGTTTTGGTTACCAGAAAAAGAGTATTACTAGAGCAGAAGAGCAGAAGACAGTAACCATTCAATGTGTGCAGAGTGCA
This sequence comes from Serripes groenlandicus, assembly GCA_031761405.1. Taxonomy (NCBI): domain Eukaryota; kingdom Metazoa; phylum Mollusca; class Bivalvia; order Cardiida; family Cardiidae; genus Serripes; species Serripes groenlandicus. Next base: position 14,374,138 of record JASEVX010000007.1, read on the forward strand.
TCATACATTAAAGTTTATGTTTAAAATGTATAATAAAATTCCAGTTATATTTTGCAAATTAACCGTTATTGCTTTCTGTTTTAAAACAAATTCTTATCAGATCGTTTGTTATCATATTATACAATACGTTAAGATACAATCTGCAGTCCTTTAAAAATCATATTGCCCACAATTTTCTTCAATTATATTAGAAAGTTATCTCAATGAATAACAGAAAATTAATCTCAATTGTTGGGAAACATTTTTAAAAAATGTGTTTTTATTCGTTCAGAAGAACAATTGCACTATCAACTTGCGAGCCTCATTCTGCTCGAACTTACAAGAAAATGGCTCACCTAAAAACAAATCACGAATAAAAAGAAAAAAGATAACGGATAAAAAACGTAAGCCTAGCATACAAATCGAACCAATGAAAAATAAAGAATTCTGAATTTCTTTGTTATCACCATCCTAGCAATTAGGACGGTTATGTTTTAAGCACATGCGTATCTATTCTAAAAGTCGAATAACCAAATATATAACGATTATAATTATAGCCGAATGTTAACAAAGTCGGTCGAAGGTTCATGAGTGTCAGGTACAATCTGTATAATAATATAAGCCGCGTTAAGCTCGAACTTGCGACAATTCAATTCAAAACAGTTTAAATGTAACGTTGTTTCGGTTTAAATATGACGTTGTTTCAGTTTAAATGTGACGTTGTTTCGGTTTAAATGTAACGTTGTTTCGGTTTAAATATGACGTTGTTTCGGTTTAAATGTAACGTTGTTTCGGTTTTAATGTGACGTTGTTTCGGTTTAAATGTAACGTTATTTCGGTTTAAATATGACGTTGTTTCGGTTTAAATATGACGTTGTTTCGGTTTAAATGTAACGTTGTTTCGGTTTAAATATGACGTTGTTTCGGTTTAAATGTAACGTTGTTTCTGTTTAAATATGACGTTGTTTCGGTTTAAATGTAACGTTGTTTCGGTTTAAATGTGACGTAGTTTCGGTTTAAATGTAACGTTGTTTCGGTTTAAATGTGACGTTGTTTCGGTTTAAATGTGACGTTGTTTCGGTTTAAATGTGATGCTATTTCGGTTTAAATGTTTAACCTTGGATAAATGGCAGTTGTGTCACGAATATTTTAAACAAAGTAACGGTGTGTTTTGCATTGTAATTGTCTCAGATCTGCAAATATCTTGTTTAAAACAATGACGTTGAGAGATTATTGATTTATATCAAAGGTTCTTCCATAATGTCATAATTTTGTAAAATTTTGTAAAATATAAAACTGTCATGCAGTTTTCGGGGGATATTATCAACAAGATTTGACAAAGTAAATTAATTGTCCGCACCTTAAGCATACAATTTGAGAAAACGATGAAGGAAAATTGCAACATGCCCATAACGACCAGAATCTCTTTTTCCCATAATTTTCGCCGCCTTGTTCAAAGTTTTGTTACGTCCACACTTTCTCTTTTTATATAAAGACTTCATAAAAATGGTGCCATTCTAAACAGGATGCTAGTTTTGACAGGTCACACTGCCGATACATGTATATGTATTTAAACTTGATATGGTGATATCATACCGATCCTCATTTATGGTGATATCATACCGTTCCTCGTTTATGGTGATATCATACCGATCCTCGTTTATGTTGATATCATACCGATCCTCGTTTATGGTGATATCATACCGATCCTCGTTTATGGTGATATACCGATCCCCGTTTATGTTGATATCATACCGATCCTCGTTTATGGTGATATCATAAGGATCCCCGTTTATGGTGATATCATACCGTTCCTCGTTTATGGTGAAATCATACCGATCCTCGTTTATGGTGATATCATACCGATCCTCGTTTATGGTGATATCATACCGATCCTCGTTTATGGTGATATCATACCGATCCTCGTTTATGGTGATATCATACCGTTCCTCGTTTATGGTGATATCATACCGATCGTCGTTTATGGTGATATCATACTGATCGTCGTTTATGGTGATATCATACCAATCCTCGTTATGGTGATATCATACCGATCCTAGTTTATGGTTATTTCATACCGTTCCTCGTTTATGGTGATATCATACCGATCCTCGTTTATGGTGATATCATACCGATCCTCGTTTATGGTGATATCATACCGATCCTGGTTTATGGTGATATCATACCGATCCTCGTTTATGGTGATATCATACCGTTCCTCGTTTATGGTGATATCATACCGATCCTCGTTTATGGTGATATCATACTGATCCTCGTTTATGGTGATATCATACCGATCCTCGTTATGGTGATATCATACCGATCCTAGTTTATGGTGATTTCATACCATTCCTCGTTTATGGTGATATCATACCGTTCCTCGTTTATGGTGATATCATACCGATCCTCGTTTATGGTGATATCATACCATTCCTCGTTTATGGTGATATCATACCATTCCTCGTTTATGGTGATATCACACCGTTCCTCGTTTATGGTGATATCATACCATTCCTCGTTTATGGTGATATCATACCGTTCCTCGTTTATGGTGATATCATACCGATACTCGTTATGGTGATATCATATCGATCCTGGTTTATGGTGATATCATACCGATCCTGGTTTATGGTGATATCATACCGATCCTCGTTATGGTGATATCATACCGATCCTCGTGTATGGTGATATCATATCGATCCTCGTTTACTGTGATATCATACCGATCCTCGTGTATGGTGATATCATATCGATCCTCGTTTATGGTGATATCATACCGATCCTCGTTTATGGTGATATCATACCGTTCCTAGTTCATGGTGATATCATACCGATCCTCGTTTATGGTGATATCATATCGATCCTCGTTTACTGTGATATCATACCGATCCTCGTTTATGGTGATATCATATCGATCCTCGTTTATGGTGATATCATACCGATCCTCGTTTATGGTGATATCATACCGATCATCGTTTATGGTGATATCATATCAATCCTCGTTTATGGTGATATCATACCAATAATCGTTTACTGTGATATCATATCGATCCTCGTTTATGGTGATGTCATATCGATCCTCGTTTACTGTGATTCCACCATCTGATCGGCTTCTGTTACATCCATAAAGACAATATAGAAAATATACAAGACATAAACAATTTCAGTGAAGTATACTTTAGTTTGTTTTAAAATAGTTTTCTTTATCCATACTCTTAACAAAAGTCTGTAACAGACTATCTATTCTATCTGTCTATTCCCACATATAACAAATCTACAGCAAAACTATGATATTGAACAGAGTCGAAAAGAGTGTGGCACTAAGGAGGATTTTATCTTTGTGACCAAGTTCTCCAATTGTAATTTTATTTTCAAAATCGTCTACTGCAGATACGTCAAAATGCGAATGCGTGTGTGAACAGCCTAGATATATAGAAACAGTTGTTGCGTCAATAGTTCTACTAATCCAGAAACAGTAAAAGTCATTTGTTTACAAGATACAATCCATCATGTAGCAGGTCTTTGTGTATAATCTTCTAATTTATCTTAGGCCTAAATCATCTAAAAAATACAAATGACGTGAGAACATTTGTTTTAATCTTTTCCACCATACAGCAAATATGCAGGAGCTAATTTTGAAAACGTCTGACCAAAACTATCGAAAATCATCTATGTAAATAAAAGTAAAAGAGGTTGAATAGGCTTGAAAACATTGTGGCAAAATGAGAAATTACTCATTGTTTTATTAAGCCATTCCATTGGAAACCCGACCTTTTGAGATTGGGACAGCAGCGAATGTTCAAACCATCTTCATTTCCACTGTTCTAGTAAGGATCTGCTCTGTTCAAAACATCTTAACTTCAACTGTTCTAGTCATGGTCTGCTTTGTTCAAACCATCTTCACATCCACTGTTCTAGTTAGGGTCTGCATTATTCAAACCATCTTCACTTCCACTCGTTTAGTCAAGGTCTACTTTGTTCAAACAATCTTCACTTCCACTGTTCTAATCAGTGTTTGCTCTGTTCGCCATCAAGTCATTTAAGCAATACAGAAGCTACTGATAGACTGTCTGTGTAGCTTTGTATTCAATCTGATTCTGAACCGTTTTTATATTTTAGATATTTCAAAGATAGGTTTTAATGTGGTTCTGTTTTTTCGTCATCATATTAACAGAAAGAAGTATGGATACTCACACTAAGGCTGTCTATACTATTTCCATATTATCTATCTGTGCCGACAGAATTAAGAGTGTTAGTCTGTATTGAATAATAGGCTCATCTTAGTCTTAACTATTTGCACATTCGGCAATAACCACCTATGGTACGACACGGACTTAGGTTTCGAATTTCGCGTGCCTATTTTACATATCAGAGTCGTATCAGCCAATGAAAATCAAGATAAGAAAGTACGATTAATTCACCAGAATTTTGTTTGCATTATGTAATTGGAAAATGGCAAGTTTTATACATTCTTTGCATGTTCATTGGATAATATGGACGATTTTACTCGGTAAAAGCTTGCCAGTTTGGGAATTGAATATGAAAATACTATAAATTAACACTTTATGCGTAAAGTTCTATGGATTAAAAACATTCGTTGTGCTTATTGAAAAGACTATCAATAACAACAGCTGTTCAGAATACACATTCACCCTTGAGTGGTTCTAGACTATAATGCTTTTCATAAGATCGTATTAAAAATCTGCAGACCAACGAGGTAATCCTCCTGACAATCTATTTCAAATTAAAGGTATGGCATAATAAAACAGAAAGGGTTAGTAATCGGCGACTGATCCCACAAGGGGCAATGGTCGACTATAAAGATTGACATGTGATAAAATAAATTAATGTTAAATAGAAAGTAAGAAACACCAGAGAAAACGGAATTCTATTACGGGTTCTGTTCCTAAACACTGTCTCAGAGATTGTAGAAATTCAACGCTCACACAGACGTACAAGTCTCCGAAAAGATACTGGAAAAAGAGAAATTATATTTTACCCAATTTTGTATTTCTTTATTTTCCATAATGAACCTTTTCGTTGTCTCAAAATTCTCATTTGGTTATAGTTAACCAGAAGATTGGACGGCTCCAAACTTAATATATCAGGTATACAGTTAACCTAGGCTTGCACGTCGTTATATTCTCACGGTGGTGTTATCGGTGTTCACACAGAAGTAGCCGATGACAGTCCTTTTACACATTAATATCTCTATCATCATTGACATTTTCTCTTCTTATGCATCCATTTTATGATAACCAAAACCTTCTCTGCTAAAGTGTCCGCCATCAATACAAGGTCGAACTATAAGTTCTTCCCCAAAAAAGTAAAAATAAAAGATGGCCAAGTTCGTATGTTTGTGTGCATGAACATGTGGAATGACCAGGGCGGAATTGACTGTGTCTCTTTTAGCATCACCACTGTTTTATTAGTGAACGAATGAGACAAGGGACAGGGTTTTGCACACCATTTCTTAAAAAGAAAGGCTGTATCTTGCAATATGTTTGTAACATTTTCTGTCTGATTTAAGGACAAGTATTGTGATGTTTTGAGAGATTACCTGATGAGAGATATTTGTTCGACATGAGAGGTTATTGTATTAGTTAAATGAAGCTGACTTTTTAATTCATTCTTGATGGCAACAGTGCAAACACACGGAATATGAAAATTAATCAAAAACGGTGCTGCCTAAGAAATTACATTTGCATTATTTTCACCTTATCTTTGGTTAACCATTTCCCTTATGTTTCTTGTATCTCACAGTTCTAAGAACATTCTTATTTAAGGGCATCTCTTGACAAGCAGTGTAATAAAACTCTTCGTAAATGAGTTTCCTTGGTATTTGTCTTCATATTTCAATAACACTCAAAATTTGTAGATGAGTTTATTATCATTTCAGATTGAAAACAGTTGACAGAAAATCTAGACGAAAGAACTGTAATTTCTGACATACTTATAGACATTGCAGAAAAAGAATATGCTTCTGATTATAAGCAATTTAATTATTAAGCAATACTGTCAGATCCTGTAGATCTAAGAAGACATACTACATACTAGCAAGTTACAAATTAATGCCATTATGCAGTACAATTTATTTTAACTTTAACTTTATTAACAATCTAAATACTAATAAACACTCGACTATTCATGATTACTTTTTTCGAAGCATTGGGATTGCAAATACAAAATAAAACTTGTAACCAGTATTCTAAAATAATATATCTACCAATCTAATAAAAGAACGCAAACCAACAACAATAATTCATAAATATTTCGAAATACAACATATGTGTACAGTAATGTCAATCATCTTGATTGTGTTCTACAGTCGCCCCGCCTACTGTCTATGACGTCCTACCACGCACGACATGACACATTAGGAAAGTTTGACAGTTCAAAATATTTGATTGGTTATACCTTATGAAAATTTAAAAGCAAAACTATATATATGTTTAACCGTTTGACTGTACAAAGCAATGATGTATAACATCCTTCATGTTGAAAATGAACAGATACTCGCTGGGGTGGAATGCATGATTGATAACATCAAATATCGAGGGCTTGGTGTGAAACAGTTGTAACTAAAATTGGTACTTTTTTACCAAGGTTATTCTTTATAAGCGTTAAATCATTTTTCTTGGTAAACAATGGAAATTTAGGTGCCATTGCTCGTTCTGAGCAATGGCACCTAAATTTGCATTGTTTACAAAAGGGTCAAAATTGCCCCTAAACTATGGTTTTCAAAATAGGTTTTAAGTTACAACCGTTTCACGCCAAGCCCTCGATTTATTCGGATTATTCTTTATCTATTGCTCAGTTTTAGCTGCTTGACGTTGGTATCAACTTTCTCACAGTAAACTTTAAAGCATACTCAGTCATACGTAACTGTACACTTTTAAGAAAAACCAACAAATATAGATCAATCGAAAGATCAAAGCGATAATCGAGCATTGACACCTTACATTTTAAGTATTACACTGACGAACATATGTATAAATATCACTGGCTCAAATCAACAAATACACGAAATCTGATCAATGATGTGCTTTCTTCTTCATTTTGTGTGTTAAAGCCAACGAAATAGAAACACATACCCGATAGACCATTGATAACAGTACTGATCATATTCATTCATGAGTCCAGGGACCGAGTACGTGCAATTTCCAGATGAGAAGTGGGAGTGGCTCTACCTTTTTCCAATTAACGACAGTAAATTCTATGAATCTAAACAAACAAGAAAATATCATCATTTTAAATGGAATTTTAATTTTATTTTATAGACTTGAGAATAAGAGGAAACATTGTAGGAATTGAAAGAAATTCATCTGAACGGGGACCGCCTCCTTTACAGACATTCATTCTCAGATTTAGTCGAAAAGGATGCTATCTGAGAGAAGCGTTGGAAGTATTTTACAGACATTCCGTTCCCATTTACTGTATTGTTTTTTGTGGTTTTTGTGTCGCATACAAAATAAAAGGTTTCGCCGAAACGATGCGCAAACACGAGAAGAGAACAGATCATTAAAGGGAACTGATCCGAATCTTAATATCTTTTCCCGTTTATCGGAGCCTATTAAAGCTCGTTCAATTAATTCGTATAGTAGTGCGTCTGTAGACCCGCAATGAAAAACCTATTAACATGAGAGACGGAAACCATTCTACGACTCGCTGGGTCGTCTAGAAGCTTTCAAAGTAGTCAATACGAGCGCTTAACGTGACGCGGAATACATTTTTGAACAATTCCATTCATTAGACTGTTTTGTTGTATAATATTGAACTTTTTCAATTGTAGATTGTAGCGAATAATATTAAAATATTCACCTTCACTGCTGAAATAACGTTTTAATAGAGCGTTAACGTTAGAATATATTAATCGTACATTATATATTTTACACTGTTTTTCTTTGATTGCTCAAACAAATAGCAAAAACAATGATACGAACTTGGAAGTAAATGCCTCCAATAATACAATAACGCATTGCACATGTTTCAATATTGGGACACACATCACTAGCATTGGTCTAAAGACGGCCTGGATCAGCTAAGCATTCCAGATCTAAGTCAACGCCTTAGATCATATCATACCGATTTACAATGTTTATGTTGTCTTTTTCGTTACAAAAACAAATGTCACTCAGTATCGAGTGGTTGTTTAATGAATGGCGCCAATACCGATTTACAGATTAAGTATTTTAATATATATTTGTCTGAAGGCTATATGAGATTGTACTTCGTTGCATTTGGTTCCATGATTGAAATTCTGCATTTGGGAATTCTAGACTCTGATTCAAGAATGGCCTTTAATTTATTGTATTTCATCGATGGTATCGAAATAATTGGAATTAACTACCTGAGATTGGATGCGAAATTGCTCTCAAATTACGTTGACTTTATCTACCAAAATGAAGTCTCCAAAGCCTAGCACTGCGTTGCGTTTAACCCCGTCATTCTTAAAAGTCCTGGAGAGATGTTTTTCGCGTGGAATATGAATTGTTTAGAGTCCATATCGTTATGTAATATTCTGAAGGAGAGAATGTTACATTTTGGCAAAACTAAGTATTGTCTATACACAGAAGGACAACTCTTTTGGCAAATCTTAGTATGACCCGATGCCCCACACATGTCATTGTGACTAGCGTCTTACACCGGTGGGCTAAACAAGTATGTTCGGGAAGGTAGTCAGTTACCTAGTGGGGACGTTATTTGATATCCATCGTGATGAAATATTTGGATGGAGAGAATGTTTTAAAAGTAGCATGGGCCTCATCACACATAACAACGATCAGCTGGACCCTGCAATCAGACAAGACCCATATCAGTCTACCCGGTCTTCTCTGTTTATAATCTTGCTGTACAAGCACCGTGAAGGTCATGTTGAAAACTGAGTACATAGATACAATAATGCTCTTTTACCGTAATGTGTCGTTAATGTTAAACGGTCTGTGTTCGTGTTATATGGCTCAATACTATGCATGTCGTCATTCTGGCATTCAAGGAAGTACAAATTGTAAAATAATTAATGTTTGCGATAAACTGTTGTTGAAAATGTACTTTCAAAGATATAAACATTTGCAAAGCAAAATATAAAATGAGAAAAATAACATCTTAAAGTTCATAATTTTACTAAACTTTTGTCATGGCGAAATCTGACCACCATAACGATAAATAGTTAGTATGGTATGATGTCATGCTACATTACGTCATCAATATCGTCGACCGTTTACAGCTTTTTATCGAACCTGTTATCGCGAATGTTTAAAAATCCATTCTTGAGGTGTAATTCTACAAATGAGTTTTTTTTTATAAAATCACGTATTAGGCTGTGAAACATGTTTTCACTTTTAAACCAACTCTAACTGGACACAAATCAATTGGGGACACTCTTAGTTAATCAGAACTTCACATAGTCTAGTTGTTTTAGATTGTTTCCGTCTTGGACATTGACTGCTCTGGTACTGTGTATACGCGCAGTTCTTTGTAATCGTTTACCACGTACACCAAGTCGACAGCAGAGGACTTTGAAAACATCTAGACATAAATAATATGGAAACAACTCTATAAATTAATTAATAACAATTGAATTTAATCAAAAACATTTTGATTTAAAGGAAAGAAAATCAAATCATGTGTATTTTCTAAATTTGCCACTTTGTTTTCATTGAGTTCAAAACATTGTGACAAAAATGAGAAATTGCTTATCATGAACAACTTCTTAATTTGCCACTATACTTTCAAAAGAAGTTTGCTGCAAATGCGTCAGAAATAGTCTGTTTGCGGGAAAGGAGTAAAACGTGCTTAAAGTCCGTAGCTTCTCTATTTCAATGTCAACTAGGGATTATTTTAGAGCGTCGTGTAGCACACATCGTTTACATCACTGTCGATATCTAGGCTTCTAGGCATTTGACAATGTGTGAGGATTATTTTCATTTACTGTAGTATCTACTTATTACTGATTATAGTTGTGCGAAGGCATGCAATTGCGTAATTTGTCACTGTCGTGATATATCAGGAATATTTTCTGAGAATTTAATAAATTCTAAGATAAATAATTAGATTTTGACTTATTTTTATCTTATGTGATATGCGTCTACACTTGCCTGATGTGATATGTGTCTACACTTGCCTGATGTGCTTGCAACTGTAATTGGTTAAATGATATCTGGACGACGATATGCTCATTTTATTCGTTACTAATGTAACTCAATGACCTTATAGCTCGGTGTCAATTTCACGTAACCAATTAGATGCAACCACGTTTGAACGGGACTTTTTGGTGCCGAAAAGTATGATTATAAATTGACGTCATCAACACCATATTACAAAATGTACTGCATTTATGATTCCGTTAGTAACAAACAAAGTAGTACATGTTAACACCGGTTACACACTACATAGCGTCATCTGAGTCACAAGAAACGTGGACAATTTTTAAATTTCTGGATCACCCTTGTATAACAAATAGTCAAATTGTATATGTTTGTCGATTCATTTTTGAATTGTGGTTATTCAATTTTCATTTATTTCATTTAAGACAAATGAAAGGAAGAAGTAAACACCAACAGTGTATATACATGTAGTATGTACATGTATTTGAACAGCATGTTTCCGTCGGACGAAAAGTGTTGTAGGTACACCGAGGTAATGATGGTATGGTTACAGCACCATATGTGTTTCAAACACAACATTCTGAATACAGTCGTAATACGAGCCGTTCCACGAGAAAAATCAACATTGTGGACTCTGCGTAAAGTATCGTCTCGGATCAGCCTAAGCATCCCGGGCAGGCTAACCCGGACGGACAGTTTTCACCACACAGTTTTCTGCACAGTAATCTGTACTTGCTGTCTATGCGTATCGGCTGTTATGACGTCACAGCTCGGTTGTTGGACAGATAAGCTTGAAATGGTTAATCACACAACTTTGACCATATATATCTTCCGTATGAATTTGATTACTTGAATATAGACTGGACAGCCTGCTTTGTTGGAATCTAGCCTCTTTATATATGAAATTTATTTTATTTTTTGTTTTTATTTTCATGTCTGCTTTAAACTATATCATATTGACTTGTTATGCTGTATTCTTTGTTAAGACATTGAATTGAAGTGTAAAGGACAATGATCAGGTCATTGAAACAAGACATGGATTGAATCAGGAAAAACAATCACTGACAAATTTGATGAAACGGCTTGATTTGATCGTGTCAGGAAACACGCGGGCCATTAACATAAATATTACACGTTTTCACCACAACACGACACGTCATGGGGGACTTTTATCACTTCAAATGCACGATCTGAAAAGGTTAAACAATAGCATGCGCAATGTTTAATCCAGAGAAGAAAAAAACAAACAAACATAAAAGCATGTAATTGATTAGTTTAACATCCCAACGCCTATTTGTAAGTAAAATGGGACATTGGATTTTTATTAACACTATTCTTAAAATGCCATTTCAAAGATAAGCCAAATACATGTCATTTATTTGTGGTCTTGAAATACCAAATTTATTAGAGAGAAAAAATACGAATTCGAAAACAAAGTACAAACTATTTTATCTGACGGAAAATGTCGAAATTTAAATTCACTGTTATGTTCCATGGTTTTCATTGTTTTTATCTTGTCTTTCAAATTGATATTTTGAAGGTTAACATTTCAAAACAAACTGGTTTTCCTAGTTTCTACAGTTTATCGGCTTCATCATGAAGGGTCATAAAGACACAATCTCCACCAAATCTCTCTGTATTAACACCATTTATGTAGCCAAAACATGGAAGGAGACAGACACGACGGTGCCTGTATTGCATTACGACATCGAATCATGTAAGTTACAGAGAAGGTCACACACAAAGCGTCCATTGTAACCTTCTCGTTCGGTCAGTACATGTTTGAATTCACGCACTCTATCGGCAATAAAGTACTTTCCTACATACAACAACTCTGCAACAGAACACTTTGAAAACAGAGTAGCAAAAAACCTAAAGCATCTCCATAAAAGTAAGCTTAATTGTTTAAATACAGTTGAAAACATTGTGGCTAAAGGAGAAATTGCTCATCATGAGCCATTTCACCGTTGGTCATAATGTTTTCAGAAGTCGTCTGCTGCCATGGTTTAAAAATGCGTCTGCAGGTGGGAAAGGGTTGAGGCGATTTTTGGGAGGCCCGACCCAATAATTAACCCTTTCCCACACACACATGCTTTCTACAAAGATCAACTTGTGAAAATAGTGTGGTAAATGGAGAAATAGCTCATAATTAATAATGTCTTCTTTTGTGACAATGTGTCCATCTTTATTCAATAATCGTTCTTACATGTATTGAGATTTTCTATACGTTTGACACGATGATTTCAAAGTCGTCTGCTGCAGAGGTGTATGTGGGAAGTGTTAATTGCGTTCCAGGAAAGAATTATACAACAGATCGAGGGCTTGGTGTGAAATGGTTGTATCTAAAAACCTATTTTGAAAACCCTGGTTTAGGGGCAATTTTGACCCCTTTGTAAACAATGCAAATTTAGGTGTCATTGCTCAGAACGAGCAATGGCATCTAAATTTCCGTTGTTTACCAAGTAAAATGATTTAACGTTTTTAAAGACTTTATGGCGAGGTGAATAACCTTGGTAAAAAAAATACCGATTTTAGTTACAACCGTTTCACGCCAAGCCCTCGAGATACGAAGATTCCTAAAGTGTTCGTTCAACGATTGTCGGAATTTCATTTTTTTCGGAAAACAACACTTAATAGGATCGGTAATTTCCGTAATTCACGAAATGTTTTATCTCTAAGAGATGAAAGAGGCCCCGGTATTTAGTGGTTTCAATTGGCGGAAACTGACTGTGCACAATTATACAAATGACAATTCACAATTTTAATACTTCCCTGGTGCAAGTTTGTAATATATCCAGTACGATTTTATGAAATCTTGAAACTTTGCTTGTTTATATAAATGTAAACGGTATGTCTAGCTCAACATTTCTTGATTATCTTAGATACAACATTCCTAGCTCAAAGATTCTTGTTTATTCTGGTTATACAGCATGTCTAACTCAAAGATGCCTGCTTGTCTTGGATTTCCGCTCGTTTATATACATGTATACGGCATGTCTAGCTCTAAGGATTCATGTTTGTCTCGTATCTCTGCTAATTTATATACATGTATGTCTAACTCAAATGTACAAAAAGAACGTTGTTAGCATAGGAGTCGAGTCCATGTATTACACTTGGACGCGTCACGGGCTGTCACTCTAGCGTTGTGAATTCGAACCCCAGCTCGACAAACATGCTTCCCGACGTTCGACAAAAGTCAATGCGACACGCGTCATTCGTTTATCACAAATGGGACAACAGTTGTTATGTGAAGTCCTGGTGTGAGAAAGCCAGGCTATTAATAGATCTGACTAATCAATTCTTGGAAATGACGTTTAGGCCTTTCCCAACTACAGCAAATATGCAGCAGACATCTTTGAAAAAATATTGACAAAAATATGAAATATCTCTACCGATGAGAGTTTAATTATCAAATAGAGTTAAAACATTATGAGCAATTTCTCCACATTTGTCTATAATTGAATGGATAACCTATGACTAAAAGTGGAAAACATTGTGACAAAAGGAGAAATTGCACGTTTTGTGCAATTTCTTCTTTTGTTACTATGTTTTCAAAAGTCGTCTGCTGCAAAGACGTCAGAAAGCGCCTACATGTGGGACAGGGTTAACCTCAATCAATGTATCAATCGCACCATATGGAAGAAAACAATAATCGTATTTTTCCACAGTATACTAGAATGACTAAACCCAAACAGTCATCAGCCTTATACTAGATAGCCGATGCTCATGTAGATAACAACAGTACTGAGTTTAATATAGTAAATGAAGTTGTGTATATGTTTTACATGGGCTAAACCAAAGCTAAATAACGACACAGGAGATCGTACTATTTATTAGTGGGAATTATCATTTCCAACATACAACAAGTCTGCATCATACGACTTAAAACATTTAACCCTTTCCCTCATACGACAATTCTGCAGCAGACGACTTTGAACATATTTTGTCAAAACATGGAAAATCTCTTTAATTGAATGGATAACCTATGCCTAAAAGGGGAAAACATTGTGGCAAAAGGAGAAATTGCTCGTTTTGAGCAATTTCTTCCTTTGTCACTATGTTTTCAAAAAGCTGTCTGCTGCAGAGGCGTCAGAAAGCATCTATATGAGGGAAAGGGTTAAGCCACATAATATGGAACATCTTTAAATATTTAAGTATACTATCGAACAAACGATGGTAAATTAAGTATTGCAACGATGTTTTCTAATGTCGTCTGCTGCAGATGCTTGAGAGTGGTCTGCTTGTAGGAAAGGATTAATTTGTGAACCCATTTCACGCTTACTGTTACCCGTGTATACAAACTATTATCGCATCTGATAGGACTCTTATCTGTAAGCTTTAATCGGACTTTCCATCTAAAATAATGCATCAATATCTATAATTCTGTAGAGCGGAACTCATTAATTGTGCAGGCTATCAAATTTCACAGAGAATACGAAATTGTCAGGCGGTTTGATCTAGATCGGTCGTAGTATTATCTTAGCTTCGCTGAAAGCAACTTGTTTTACAGTGTCCGTGTGAATCATCATTGTTTGTTTTGTTTTGCTTTGTTTAGTTTTGAACGTTTATATGCACCAGTTCATGATAAAAGGTCCACGTTGACTTTCATGACCAATGTGATCTAGATCGGAGTGTGCATCCGCACATTCTGACCAATATTTACATTGTTCATTTACTACCTACACTAGTTTGTTAGACACCTCTTCCAACTGGTGAGATCCTGATTAGACTGGACACATGGACATGGTGATCTGAACCAACACCGTCGAGATATATCAAGTTATACATTTGATCTGATATTTTAAATCTTATAAACAGCATGACTTTGTTAAAAGATGTTCTGACATCTCTGTTTATAACAAATTCCATTCCTTGATATGCTATTCTTTTATTTTTTTTATTTATTGGAGTGTTACGCCGCTTTCAACATTATTTCAGTTATATCACGGCGACAGTTCACTTATTCACTATCCCTGGATAAACAAACCAGTACTAGGCTAGAAATTGTGCCTTGCCAAAGGGCACTCCACCATGACCGTCGGTCTGCGACTGGGGATCGAACCCGGGATACCCGGTTCCAAATCCCCGACGCTAACCACTCGACCACGATATCCGATATTCTATTCAATGAGCCTTCATATGTACTGATATTGTTAACGGTTGGTTATTTTGATGTATAATTTTGAAACAGAAAGCTTTGTGTAAAAAGGTCCGAGACATGTCTAAATTGTTATGTACTGGTACGGCGATTAACTATTTCCTACAAACAGTGGCATATTGACTTGCATGTAGTTGCAGTATACGACTTTTGAATATGTTATTGCAGAAGACAAAAACATTGCAACATACATACTTTAAAAACCAGTATGGACGAACGTAGTGGTCGTGGTGGAGTTCAATCCCCAAGTGGGGTCCAACAATGCGTCCAGACCTCGGAAATGATAGTAGTGATTTCCCTTCTCGCCGCTCATGGCTGTTGTAATAGTTATTCAATATCTGGTGTCTGGCAGGAACATATTATTATATTGGTACCCGTTAACATATCTATAACGCTATAGGCGCTGGGTACTAGACTATGTTTCTGACTTTCTTCGGTTGACTGAACGTAACTATAGTCAGTTCACTTACAAATACCCTGACTTGAGTCACATGCTGTTGAAAGCAGTTTAAAAGACGATTGACAATCGAATTATCGAACTCATTATTACTTCAGACAGCCAGAAGAACATTACATTGTGGAAATATTGAAAAATCGCTTGTAGGAAGAATTTTAGTAAGATTACAGGACAAATACACCGTCCAATTATCAAAGAGAAAGCCTTATTTAGTTCCATGACAGGTAAGACAATTATGTATTGAATCCAGAGTGTTCATAATTAATGAACGAAATTGTCGAATCCATTTCGGCCCGCCAGTTTGTCTCACAGACAATTACCTGTCGCTCGTTCCGTACCTGGTACTTTCGAACCCTACTAGAAGACGGGGAATGTAATTAGGTTCCGCCAAATCTATTATGGATTTATATATGTATTTCCATTCGTCTGCACATTTCAACGCATGCAGAACAATTATGCAGCATTTCGTTTTTGTCAAAAGTCGAATGTAGTTTTGTTTTACAAGAATTCTGAGAGAAATTACTCGGATATATCATGATACGAACAGTTTCACCGCCTCTTAACCCTTTCCCACGTACAACAAATATGCAGCAGACGACTTTGAAAACAAAATGACAAAAACCTGAACAATCTCCATAAAAGAAAGTTTAAATGTAAATAAAGTTGAAAACATTCTGGTCAAAGGAGAAATTGCTCATTATGAGCAATTTTAACTTTGGTCACAATGTTTTCAAAAGTCGATTGCTGCTATTGCGTCAAAATGCGTCTGCAGCTGGGAAAGGTTAAGGTATTCGCTTTTCAATTCGCAACCGATTTTTACTTGACACGGCGTGTAATTCGGGTACCCTCTGTGACGTATGGTTTATTCACTCTTCTGTCAGACTAATGAGGTTTTAACTAGGATCGTAGACGGTAATGTTGAATGGTATGTGTGGTCTTTAACATTAACCTTGGTAGCTTTGAATTTTTAAATATTACTTTTAGGTTTCTTGACAGGCGCCTGAGTTTTATGATTACCAAAGACATATTTATAAAAAAAAACCTAATGCAAATACAATCATTAATAAACATTGACACATCTATGATTGTCTTCCTTTCTAGTTATATGTGACAATAAGGATGACAAAACATGGTTGTCATACACATGCACATATATATGTATTAGCTCTTACAGAATACATGTATCGGAGAAATACAGCATCCGTTAACATTTCATGTAAGTAAAGGGTTTACATTTGAAATATATAATTATTTCCTTTTTTATTTTTATTTTTCTTAATTTATGTCCTGAATGATTACGAGATCTGAACGATTAGACTTACGTAATTTGCAGCTAGTATTTTAATAATTAGCTAGCTACCTTGACATTGTAAAAAAGCTTATAATTTGATATTAAGTTATGCGTTTGTATTAACATATTCTCAAAGCATGAATACACGGTTGTTCTTTTCAACTAAATACATTCCTCTTTGCATGCCTACACTGTTGCCCTTTTCAACTAAGCTTGTTTTTCAAGTATTCTTTCAACGCTGCCTTTTTCAACTAAGCTTGTTTTTAAAGTATTTTTTCAACGCTGCCTTTTTCAACTAAGCTTGTTTTTAAAGTATTCTTTCAACGCTGCCTTTTTCAACTAAACCTATTCTCTAGGGATGCCTAATCTGCTGCTCTTTTCAACTAGACATACTCTTCAAATATGCAATTAATGTTGCCTTCTTCAACACATTCTTTAGGAATACATTTTCAACTAACAAATTGTTCAATGATGTATTCAATGTTACCCTGTTCAAGTAAAACTCTAGAGATGCATAAACTGTTGCCTTGTTCAACTAAGTATGTTCTGAAAGTATGCATTTAATAATATTACCCTTTCAATTCAACATATTATCTATGGATGCACAAGCTGTTGCCTTTGTTCACTAAAGCATTCTTCAATGACATATTTCATGTAAACTTTTTCAATTCAATATATTATCTACGGATACTTTATGTGATAAAAGCAAACACAGTTCATTGAGCATCAGACTTATTCACTTACTGTTCCATTTCAGTGGACAATAATCACAAGATAAACAAGTCATTTCTCTGTGATGCATCAATAATTGAGTGACATAATAGTACAGTTGCATCCATCCTGACAACAAACATAAACATAGACAAAGACATATTTCATTTAAAGTAGCTAGGTCACCGGCCCATATTACAATACACAACAATATAATACAATTAAACAAGAGAGACAGTAAACCTCGCACAGTCATGCACCATAAGATAACCGTCCAATGACAGAGATATACATGTATACGACATGTGAGACAATTGCAATAGATAACATTTGGAAATGTGATGTTCAATTTCCCTCAATGTTTTCTACTCTTTGTTGAAACTTCCCTTCAAGTGTATTTGTTATTGTTAAACAGATAGATGTTTTTGTTATAAAAGGTAAATATCCTATCATGTAAATAGTTTACCTAATTAGTTCATAATGTGTGTTCTCAGCTCAATGAATCGTAAAGATACTTCGATACTTTATATATAATTTGTTATTGCTACGTTCTGAAATTGAGTAAACTAATTAAATAGATCTGCTTTTAAAATGTTTGTTTTTAAGCTCCTCGTAACGATTACATTACAAACATATCAAATCATTATTAACTCCCAAAATATATCTCAATTCCGATATTTACTGTATATTAAAGAAAACATTGTCAAATTTAAGATGTTCTTTACACGATCTAATGATTGAAAAGGGTAGCCATTTATTAATTGATCGAAATAACAGATGTTGTCAAATATGTGGAAAAAACCGCGCATTTATGTCATATCATTTTTTCTTCGCGTGTATTGCTTTTGGTTGGTTCGTATATATCGGTATGCCATTGTTGTATGAAAACTTCTTTTTATCTTTGTTTAAACATAATCGGGATACAAATTGCATTTGAACAGCATTGTCACAGGCATTTGTGTTGAAAGACTTCTCTTGAAACCGAGAGAGAACCATTTTTGCTAAATGGAAGAGAAGACCAACGGTGACTTTAAATGAAACAGAGGAAGAAAACCTGCCAGAAGTATTTTTATGGTACATATTTACAAAAAAATAAATAAAACAATGGCGTTCCTTCCTTGGGGCTCATGATTATGGGTTTAGACGGCTGACTTGCTTGTGTCAGAATAAATGAACCAGTAGTATGGATAACTAACACTGGAAACGCAGTAGTATAACTGAAAAATTGTTTAAAGCGGATAAAACACCAAACAAAAAACAAACAAATTGAGAAATTGTCGACGTGTTATCACTGACATAAAGAGCAAACGACGTGGACTTTGTGAAAAAGTGTTAAAATTGAAATGAAATCAGTAAACAAAAAAAAGATGCATGTTTCGAGACGGAAGTTAGTCATTGGTCTGGGAAGAAGGTTGTGTGGGACACTGGCTCAAGCAAGTCGTTGCAGACATCGGATGGTGAACCGGACGCCACGATACAACTGAAATAATAGATAGTAGATAAAAATATACTACATTGGTCAATTGTGACGACAAACAGTCTTTTTCTGATCAAGTCGGAGTAAGACCAAGACACCGCTATATTGATTAGTTGAGGCTTTAACGCCATTTTCAACATAAAGATAAAACAAAACAGTATGTAAGCGTTAACGAAATGATTGA
Source organism: Serripes groenlandicus (assembly GCA_031761405.1). Classification (NCBI taxonomy): domain Eukaryota; kingdom Metazoa; phylum Mollusca; class Bivalvia; order Cardiida; family Cardiidae; genus Serripes; species Serripes groenlandicus. Next base: position 14,393,501 of record JASEVX010000007.1, read on the forward strand.
TTGATTGGGGTTTAATGCCATGTTCAACATGTGTGCAGTTATATCACGACAGTCAGTTCACACCCTCCAAAGTGTTTCCTGGTTTTATCACACCAGTACTCCACACAACAACTGGCTGCTTTTCCACATTGACTGTTATCCCATTGGTGGAAGACGAATGACGCTTGTCGAATTTACATATGGGCCGAGTACAGCGACTGTGGGTCGGGTTCAATACACACCAGAGTACACACCAGAGTACTCAACGCTCGCATAGTTTTAAATGTTTACATAGTTTCAAAGTTTCAAAGTCTCAGTACATTTTAACAATGTGATATGAGGTAATATTAACAACAAATATACCTTTTGTAATATGGAAAACGACCAGGCCATGATGCAATAAATCACAAAAGTATACTAAAAATAATATAACCCCCATCAAAGATGCGGGGGGGGGGGGGGGGGGGGGGGGGTGGGGGGGGGGGGGGGGAATTGTGCATGTTAGCTCTTTGAAGACAGCGTGATTTACATGAGAGTATCTTCATAAAGATGTTTCATGTAAATATAACTGTTAATGGTGAAATGTTTCATGTAAATATAACTGCAGTCAAAGGCTAGCCAAGACTCCTATTTATCCAAATATGATGGCATGTTTGCTAATGTCAGATACCATCAACTCCTTGCCGATAATTAAGCTACTGACTGGTTCTTCAATGTTAATCATGTTCTGGATTAATCCGTCGTATTTACGTTTGCTGTTACAATCTTTTTCCATATTTTTCTTATAATTGTTATTGGTATGTTAGTATGCATATATTGTACACAGGTGATGAACCTATGTGTTCAAACCAATATTGAAATAAAATTCTTCACTCTTCTTCTTCTTCTTATGCAGACAAATCTACAGCAGGCGACGTGCGTAAACAGTTTTTGCAAAATAAGAACTTGTCCTCCAAGCATAATTTCTTCTGTTTTATCCCAATAATCATACCGTTTCGATTATATTATTAAATATTTGCTGCAAATTGGTATGTGGGAAAGGGGTGAAGATAGAGGCAACCGGTTTCAAAATGTTGCTTCAGTATTAGATTGATTAAAAAGTATGTTTGAGTATTTAAGTCAACCTAAGTTACCGATAGAGCTGTTAATCACCGATTATCGGTCGATAGATAATCCGTTATGCTTCCTATCTATGCAGGCCGCGATTGAATAAGAAAACGAGTTGACGTTGTTATCTCCCTTTGACCAATATTTCCGAACTAATAGCTATTTCGCAGTCAATGGTTATAACGCATTTACACGTTCTTATGTCTGTTTTTAATGCGACATTGGCTTTATCTAAGCCCAAACCTTTCTCACATGCAGACGCTGTTCGAAAACATTGCAGATGACGCAAATGGACATATTGCTCATAATGAACATGTGTTTTGTTATTCCTTTTGCATAATGATTTCCGAGTTCCCATGATAGTGTTTTAAAAGTCGTCTTCTGCAGAAAAGTTATATGGTGAGACAGTCAAACAATATTTACATTGTGTGTAAAGTGTGTGCTTATAAGAGTAGAAGTTGAAAAAAAACGATGATTGTGTGTCATTGTTATATAATGTTGCATGCATTACATTATATTATCTTTATTTATTGCTTGCTTGAAAGGATCGTTACAAATATTTATCACAACAATCAATTTTATTTTTGTTTCATTAGCGATGCTTGTGTACACGAACAATGTTTTGCGCCTATTTCACGGGTATTTTAGTTATATCACTGCGCTTCCTGTTTAAGTTACAATTAACGCGAGTAAGATCATCCTGTCAAATGCCTATCAATAGTTATAGTATCTCCACACCACAGTTCGCAAATAAGGCAACTTAATATAACCATATTTAAAATGAAACAAGATTGCAGCAGCCGACTTTGAAAATATATAAACAAAATATTGAATGTCTCTTTTACTGAAACTACAGTAATTGGATGGAGTTGAAATATAGGCAATCTCTCCATTTTGCTACAATGTTTTCAAGATGCATTTGCTGCACTCACGTGAAATCGATTACGGACTCTCAAACCACCGTACAAACGAGGTGACTGATATTTTATGAAATGTTACTCAATTATGTTTTGTAAAAATACAACATTAACCCTTTCCCTCATATAGACACTTTCTAAAGCCTCTGCAGCAGACGGCTTTTGGAAAACATAGTGACAAAAGAAGAAATTGCACAAAACGAGCAATTTCTCCTTTTAACACAATGTTTTCCACTTTTAGTCATAGGTTATCCATTCAATTATAGAGATTTTCTATTTTTTGACAAAATATGTTCGAAGTCGTCTGCTGCAGAATTGTCGTATGAGGGAAAGGGTTAAGAGATTATTGAACCTCGGCACAGTAAAACAAATATTAGAATCAGCATAGATTCAGATCAACTGGTGCATCTGACTAACCATGATCAGCATATATTCAGATCAGCTGGTGCATCTGTCTAACCATGATCAGCATAGATTCAGATCAGCTGGTGCATCTATCTAACCATGATCAGCATATATTCAGATCAATTGGTGCATCTGTCTAACCATGATCAGCATATATTCAGATCAACTGGTGCATCTGTCTGACCATGATCCGCATATATTAAGATAACTGGTGCATCTGTATAACCATGATCAGCATATATTCAGATCAACTGGTGCATCTGTCTAACCATGATCAGCATAGATTCAGATAACTGCTGCATCTGTCTTACCATGATCAGCATATATTCAGATCAACTGGTGCATCTGTCTAACCATGATCAGCATAGATTCAGATCAACTGATGCATCTCTCTAACCATGATCAGCATAGATTCAGATCAACTGATGCATCTGTCTAACCATGATCAGCATAGATTCAGATCAACTAGTGCATCTGTCTAACCATGATCAGCATATATTCAGATCAACTGGTACATCTGTCTAACCATGATCAGCATATATTCAGATCAACTGGTGCATCTGTCTAACCATGATCAGCATATATTCAGATCAACTGGTGCATCTGTCTAACCATGATCAGCATATATTCATATCAACTGGTGCATCTGTCTAACCATGATCAGCATATATTCAGATCAACTGATGCATCTGTCTAACCATGATCAGCTTAGATTCAGATCAACTGATGCATATGTCTAACCATGATCAGCATAGATTCAGATCAACTGATGCATCTGTCTAACCATGATCAGCATAGATTCAGATCAACTGATGCATCTGTCTAACCATGATCAGCATATATTCAGATCAACTGATGCATCTGTCTAATCATGATCAGCATATATTCAGATCAACTGGTGCATCTCTCTAACCATGATCAGCATAGATTCAGATCAACTGGTGCATCTCTCTAACCATGATCAGCATAGATTCAGATCAACTGATGCATCTGTCTAACCATGATCAGCATATATTCAGATCAACTGGTGCATCTGTCTAACCATGATCAGCATAGATTCAGATCAACTGGTGCATCTGTCTAACCATGATCAGCATAGATTCAGATCAACTGATGCATCTGTCTAACCATGATCAGCATATTCCCTCATTCTGGAGTGTCTAGCACGTTCAGCAGCCGTGTAATGACCTTATATTTGTACAAAACTTATCTCACCCAAATCATCTTTTCTTTCAAACCAAAAAGATCGGGCTTTGCCATTGCTTTGTTTTATGGATTGAATATTCAATGTCACGAACAGTCTATCAATAATTGTTTGATAGAACAACGTGGTCATTTGATTTGAGATTCATTTCCTGAGTTTAAAACAAACCGTACAAAATCTGTAAATAGTTGCATAAAATAATTCGTATTTAAACGGAATACAGTTAAAATGGATATATGACTTAGATAGGCAACTCGTCATATTTTGACAGAATCTCATTTAATCGGCTGTCACTGGTGTTATTAATGGGTTTACATTAGAGACTTATAAATATGCAAATTAGTAGGAATAAACTAGAAGGGGAAAGATTACAACATTATTCTTAATGACAATGATGTGTGCCATATTTCGTTTTATATGTGTAGCTGAACTGATCGCACGCAAATCTAAACCCCTTATTTATCTTAACCCTTTCCCACATACAACAAATCTGCAGCAGACGACTTCGAAAATATCTAGTCAAAAACATTGGAAATATCTATAAATGAAGGTATAATTACTGAATAAAGTTAAAAACATTGTGGCAGAGGTATAAATTGCTCGTCTTGAGCAATTTCTTCTTTTGTCACACAGTTTTCAAAAGTCGTCTGATGCAGAGGCGTCAGAAAGCGTCTAAATGCGGACCGTATATATATGACGGTTGTAAATATTTAGGAATAATCTTCATCTGTAACCTTATTCAGTCTACACCGTTTGTTTCTCAGTCATTTTTTTGTACCTTTTCCATTTGGTTAACCATTTCTTCTTGGTGATATTTTTTTTTTTACATATTGTAAAGATATATATTTATTATTTTGTCTTAACCATATTCTCCATAACTGTATATGGTCATAGACAAATTATGTCGATGTTTTCAAATAAAGGATTGAAGTGAAGTGAACTGTTCTGAAGCAAAAAATAAATAAAATAAAATAAAGATAGATTGTATGAGAAAGATTGCAAAATGCTTCAGATTGTATTTGTGTGTATTTTTTCTGTTCTCCGATCTTTGTTTCGGATACAATTGTTAATTTACCATTGGCTCGCGGAACACGGTATCAGCAGCTCATATAGTTCATACTATGTTTCATGAGCAATGGACAGTATCATTTTGATATATTATTTAGAGCAATGTTGAAAAATCATCTTGCTCATTCTGAGCACTTTCTCCTTTTTTCTTTTTTTCAAATATAAAATTATAATGTTGATGTTTTATAATTGATTTTAACTCTTTCGTATTTGTAAACAATGCAGATTCATGTGAGCCAGCTCGTGACGAGCTGTCTCACCTGAAATCAGCATTGTTTGCCTTTAAGTTATCATAATATGCCAAGACTCTTATTATATGAGACATGGAGATGCCCGCTTTTGTACTTGGAAGAGTCTACTTTAAACAATTCGGCGCTGAAAGAGTTAGGGGAATTGTTGAACACTTATACGTTGTAATATACGGAGGTATTTCTTTCCCCAAACCGTCTGATGGGTATGTTTGATAAACGGATGGGCTAAATGTCTTACTTATAGTTTACCTCTAAAGAGCTACTTTAAGAATCATCTCATTTAAATATAACCGCTGAACAAATGAAAATATAGATCATTAATAACTCATAAAGATTAAACAAAGAATATCAGAAATCGACTATGTTAGCCGTTGATGCTATACCAAATCGACTTGATGAACTTTATTTCAATGTTCATTTTGTCAATCATATTTTCTCTGTGTTTTTACGTAAAAGGTAAGGATATTTTTAAACTGAATATAGTTAAAGTATCACAGTTTTGAAATGATACCGAAGATCTACATTTATTAAGAAACTGTACATGAATTTGATGACATAACTATTTATCGTATATATCATCCTCGGTTTAAAAATCTAATCAAACGATTATCAGAATATAAGTGCATTTCCTATGTTTATAGTAATCTGCTTTAAAAGGATTTAGGTGACAAATAGTAGCATCAATGAATCGGGAGTTTCCATTTTATGCCATTCCTTATTTCCGCAAGTTTACCAACATTCATGTCCGCCTTGCGTTCAGTGAAGTAACATGTTTCGTAACAGTGGCAAGTTAGTTGTTATTTGATTGGTTGAAAAGCTACCATTACCTAGCGTAAAATGTTACTGAACGTATTCTGGTTCAATGGCACCCAATGGAGTCTACATAAAGAAAAAGGAGGGCCAAGAGAACATGTGTAGGGGAAAAAATGCAGTGCATTAAAACTTGCGTTTACTACAAAAAGGTAATTCACTATAAAGTATTAACCTTTTCCCACATACAACAAATCTGCAGCAAACGACTTTGGAAATATGTGGACAAAAATATAGAAATTCCCAATAAACGAGGGTATATTTACTGAAAAAAGGCTGAAAACATTGTTTGAAAAGGAGAAATTGCTCGTTTTGAGCAATTTCTTCTTGTGTCACAATGTTTTCAAATGTTATCTGCAGCATAGGTGTCAAAAGACGTCGTATATGGGAAAGTCTTAAGAAAACTGTGTTGCATAAAGAACCATTGCTCTTGGGACATCAATTTAGTCTTATCTTAAAAAATAAAATATTTACTGTCTCAAATTTTCACTTTCATTAGACCCTATATTGATTGTTTTTACGCCAGGTGTTAACATATTTGAAGGAGTCTATATACACCATATCAGGTAACGGGGTAAAGTTTTTGTGTATTCTGATAATCAAAAGGGGAAATGGGTGCAAATATATATTCTATAAGTTATGATAGGTCTGTAATATGCACCACGACAAAATGCTTTTCAATAGCTATGCGTTTACTATTTAATCACCGAAATGTCAAAAAGGGAACCGTTACTCTTGGTTCAGGTATTATGGCTTCAACACAATGAAATTACAAAGTCATTCATAGCTTTCACATTGTGCACACAGTGCTTCCAATGATTGCACAATGAGTCCTTAAAGATCAAAACGTCTGAAATAGTAACGTTAAAGGAAAAACACATCTTCACCGCGATGTATTTCTGTAAACAGCAATGGTTGCCCGCACTATGAAGTACCTGATTGGCTGCAAGTACTACTAAAGATACAATAGAAAAACATCGACATTATCAGATATTTTATTGTGCTTATTCTTTCTTAAAGCAACTGAAATAATTAACTCATTGATATCCCAACTATCAAGGACATTGGGGGTTATTTTCTGATAGCAGAGTCGGGCTATTATATTACCCCCCATGCCACCCATGGTGTTGGTGCAATAATTTGTATTGCATACGATCTACGGGAGCCGTGTCCGCCGACTCGGGCTCTTACTGACTTGCCGGTTTGATAGCAGTTAAAGTCATATTAGTGTAAAACCTATGGGGCTACCCTGCTAGTCTTTTATGAAAAATGTCTTGAGTATACATGTTTCGATAGATATGCAGAGCTCTAGATAAGGGGCGTTTTTCATGTTCCGAAATACTTATTTGACCCTCGTACCCTATCTTGTTGGTATTCAAATTGATTGGGGTTTAACGCAGTTTTCAACAATCTTTCAGTCACATATCACGGCGGCCAGTTCACCTACTTACATGTTTCCTGGTTTTCTCACACCAGTATTCCACACCATACTTTCCACATAGACTGTTAGCCCATTGGTGAAAGACGAATGATGCTTGTCACGTTGACTTTTGTCAAACGTCGGAAAGAATGTTGGCCGAGCTGGGGTTCGAACTCACAATCCCTGGATTAACAGCCCGCGTCGCTACCGACTAAGCTACCGGGGCTCGGCAGTGAGACGATTCTTTTGAGTACCCACAACATAGGGTTTGCTTTAATTATAAGAGAGAAATTGTGGGAAAAAGAGTTGAATACCCCCAGATGCACAAAGATGAGGTGTACAGCACAACGAATCATTCTTTAATCATGAAGTCTTGAACACTTTTATTTGTTTGTAAAACTTTTATTTCATTGAAATATTTCGGAATCATTTGAAACAAGTGCAAATCTCTTGCATTAAAATCCGTGTGGCTTCATATCATAAATACGTTCGCAATGTCTTATATTTTGCAGTATATTTACCAACTCATTACCTTTATTATAAAAAATATACAACTTTACAGAAAAATGACTGATATAATTATCAATCTTGATTAAATCTTATAACATCCTTTAACAAAACAGTATCATATCTACATTTATTTAGAATCATCATTCATCTGAATCCGTGAAAGTTCAATGTATTTGGTTTCCAAATGGTTGGTAGATTTCCGTAGAGTTTAAAAGGGCCTCACCTCCAAGACGCGCCTCCAGGAATTGACACATTTGATTGACGGGCGGTAGCGATAAATAAGTGACCGATTACATATAAATATGATTCAAACATTTTAATGAGTGGTGTTCTTTATCCTCAGAGTTTTTGTCCCAAAACACGTCGTTTGGGTCGAGAGAAAAGGCAAAGAGGTATTATTAGCTCGCAGAGTAATTTAGTCTATTTTTGATTAATAACGATATATATACGCTGAAATTGAAACGTAGTGCGTCATACAAAAATGGCTCATTGGTTTGTTGTGTGGACGATATATTATCAATCGAGTTATATTTGAGTCGGGTTTAGCGATTTCGTGTCTTAATGCCTCTGCATAAAGTGAAGCCTTAAGTGTCCATTTACATGTAATCTAGTCTTAGATTGTATATTTTGACCAACAAAAAGGAAGTGTATATACACAAGTTTTATGCCATTATATAGTTCAATGATGTTACAGTGGATTGTCATTAAGACTCTAAATCGTTTAAAGCGGTTCATTTACAAACAGACCATCAGGGCATGTATTGTTCATATTTAAGTGTTCTAAAATCCTGTAAAATGTAAACTAGAACCTTATACCATAAATCACAACTGGGCTGCCGCATCTATGTGTCAAAGAAACGTTGGTTTTGGACCTTTTTTGTGTCGACCGTGTTCAAATGCTAATTACACCGATTCGAAAACTTGGTTATACTCTGGGAGTAATTAGTTACGCGTTCGTTCCGTTCGTTTTTATTGAGGCATTTTTTTCAGTTGAACGAGTGCTTCGATATATGGCGTTCAATAGGATTCAATGCCTGAATTCTTTGACTTTCTTCATTAGTATAATTTTTCATAATTATTTTGTAATATATCCTTTTGAAAACTGGCGAAAAAATGTTATGTTAATTATGTTAAAACTACCTTGTTAGTCTAGGCCTCTTAAAACGATTTGAATAGGGGACGAAATTACATAATTTTGGTTGTTATAATTAATAATTGACACTCAAGGTTACTGCCTGGCACTCGTGACGTTATGAAAGAGAGGTTTTGTATCTGTTATAAAACTCTGATTATTGTCATATATGAGCTGTAGCGGGGAAAAGGCATCTGTGTTCAATCAGTCAATATAGCGAAGGCTGAAAAAAGCCTGTATATACGCACAGTCTCACCGTAGTGTGCACTGCCAGTCCAAACAGATAAGAGCAATGTCTAATGAAGTACTAGGAGTGTTAGAACCAGCTTCAAACAAATCTACCTTTACCCACATGCAGACGCATTTCCTTTATATGTTTGCAGCGGACGATTTTTGAAAACCGAATGGCAACAGGTGACATTTCCCCCAAAATAAGCAATTTCTCAATGTTTTACAATGTTTTAAATTGTATTCAATAAGTATACTTTTATTTATAAAGGATTTTAGTACTGTTTCATAAATAGAATATTTATCTTTTGCTATAAATGGTCTAAATTCCATTCAATAATTATAATTTACATTACCGATATCCCAGTCATTTTCAAAGAAGTCTGCTGCAGATTTGCTTTATGTGGAAAATGGTTAAGGTTTTAAAAGCCAAAGATGAGTTGCAAGAAATATCGCATGCGTCTCTCTCCCGTCTCATTTCAAAGTGAATATTAAATGTTCTCAAAATGCCATCAGTCCGTATCAAAACCACTAGTACCTTAACCCTTTCCCTCATACGGCAATTCTGCAGCAGACGACTTTGAACGTATTTTGTAAAAAAATAGAAAATCTCCATAATTGAATAGATAACCTATGACAAAAAGTGGAAAACATTGTGGCAAAAGGAGAAATTGCACGTTTTATGCAATTTCTTCTTTGTCACTATGTTTTCAAAAAGCCGTCTGCTGCAGAGGCGTCAGAAAGCGTCTATATACAGGGAAAGGGTTAAGCTAATGTTCAACTCCTTTTATTTATATTTTTGTGTTTTGGTATAACAGCAAATCAACATTACATGTAGTAGTATTTATTCAAGTATAGAGTCCACCAGCCCATAATACAACATATATACAATTCATTATTTGTACAAGAGTGACATATGGTTGTGATAATTAGAATTTGTTTAAATTTCAATCAAATTGATTAGATTATTTTCCAAAACGTATACGAGTATATATAAATTCATTTTTTTTTTTCAATTTTGAATTTAACATTTTCCAGCAGACAATTTAGTTTGAAAACATCGTGAAAAAAAGAAAACTGTTTGCCAATATATGTTAAGTAACAATAATACATGGGACTTTGTCAACAGGACATTGTTCGTGAAGTCTATTTCTTTATATGGTCCTGATTTTAATGCTTCTACCTTGATCACACGTATGTTACTATAATCATTATGCTACATTTACGTGCAATACCTTATTCATAAAAATACATTTAAGCGATTATAGTAATCTTTATTTATGAACACTACTTACTTTTTAATACTAATTTTAATCTAATTTTAAATAAATTTGCAAATTAATCTAAATACGTGAACCTTATCTATACTACCTATAATGATCAAAGAAAATGCTTATCTTGTACATATAATAACACTTTTCACGTGCGTGGATAAAAACATATAGCTGAACCTTTTATCGCATACAGCAGCACAACAAATGAGAGTTGAATTATTAACTAGAGTTGGAAACATTGTGGCAAAAGGAAAAAATGCTCATTATGAGCATTTTCTCCTTTTGCCACAATGTTTTAAAAGGTCGTTTGCTGCAGATCCGTCATGAAGCGTCAGTTTATGGGAAAGTCGTGGCTGAATTACACCATGCCATTTTGGGACCGTTCCGTTTATGAAGGACATTGTGTACGTACATTGATGAATTATGTTGGAAAAACAAACATTGGTGAACATTGGTGAACGTAAGCGAACGTTTTTGAAGTTTGGTAGGAAATGCCAGTCCATAATTGCCAAAAAAGGGACATCATTTGTTTCTAGCGGCAGGACTCAATTTTAAGACTTTTCCAGCATACATGTACACCAAAACTGTAACAGACGACTTTGAAAACAGTCAGGCAAATTATATAAACTCTCTTTAAGCGAAGGTATAATTATTGATGTGAGTAAAGAAACATTGTGGCATAAGAACATTTCTCATGTCGAGCAATTTCTCCTTTTAGTATAATGATTTCAAATACCATCTGCAGCAAATGCGTAAAAATGCGTGTGCATTTCGGAAAAGGATATCATTTTCCAAATTGGTCGACGTTATAAAGATGCTTGTCATCGAAATGGGCTGGTTTACTGATTTATTTTATGTGTCTGAAATAACCGGTATACCCTTCCAAAGAGTACTTCTGAAGTAGGCAAATATCAAGTGGTAGGATAATGAAGTGTTGATAGATATTGTAATTAAAAGTACAGTTAATATTCGAAGCTTCTGCTATCTTTTGCACCTGTTCTTGTGACGCTGTCAGGGGTCCACTTGGCTTCCTTATCTTTGTCCTTGGTAATCTTGAAAAAGAAAAAAGAAGATTTATATATATATATATTGTCTCTTTAAACTTTTTCAGTGCATACTTTCCTGAAGTAGATCCTTCCATGTTCCAAATCGTCGACATCATTGTTCATGTAATTAGAGTTTTAGAATAACTTGATAGCTTATAGGCAAACAATGCTGATTTCAGGTGAGGAAGCTCTTTACGAGATGACACATCTGAATCTGTATTTCTTGTTAAAAACTGAATATTGCCATGGGCGCCGAAATAGTTAAGATTCTTTATATATTAAATTTAACATGTTTGTTGGAAAAAAATCGCATGAATAACGAATACATAATGTATTTGCCTAGGATCAGCAAAGATAACAGTCTGCACCTCCGCATAGACTGACTGAGATCTTCTCTGATATTCGCCTAGCCTAAAAAGCATCTTAAAATCGAAATATTTCATCGTTAAATCTCCTGGGGTCTTTTTTTTGGGTGAAAAGACTCAATAAGAGAACATGCCATTTTCTCTTAATTTCTTTTTCTTTTCTATTGTTTACTTTCTATTTATCGTTGATAATAACTGCAATTGTATTTGTTATCATTATGTAATGTATTATATTTAACTCTTCAGAAAATGGGGGCAATAAAGATGTAAATATAACAAATAAATATCAGATGAATGTATTAGTCTAGTATGATCGTATTTTGGTAGTTTCGAGAACCTATCTTGTTGTTTTGTTTATTTTAAGGTTTCATGCATGTCTACAGTTGTCAAAACCAGCGAATAAAATTAATATATTATACAAATTACAACCCTGTTATGATAGAAATATAGAAATATAATGCAACTATTGTGACAGATATCTGCAAGTTAGATCAAACAAAATAATTATAAAGCACCAAGAGCCAATATCATATCAGTATTTTGCCAGTAGATGTACACGACCAAAGTCAAGACTGCAAGTCTATTAATGTAGTACAGATACTCCTTTGCGCTGGTTTCTATGCTACCTTACGCCGCTTTCAACAGTTTTCAGCTATTTTATTGCATTTCCGGGGTAAGTTACCAGTTCTCTTGGTCCATTTGTCCTCACACGAGCGAGTCAGTGTAAATGCTAAACCCCCAATTCTGAGTGCCAAGGAGGGAAAGCCATTACTACCAGTTCAAAAGTCCTTGGTATGACCCGGTCGATGATCGAACACGCGACCTCCCTCATCTGAGACAGACCTTCAACCACTACAGCACTGATGTGCTACCAATACACAATAGATATATCCCTGAAATAGTGGGTTTAAATGTGACAACTCATCTATGTGGCAGTTGAAATGTTAACATAGGGTATAAACCAATATAAATGAGTTTGTATAAACAATTGTTTATGTCATTAACATATTAATTTCGTTATCATTGATTTTGAAAAAGGTTTTATCCGCGCTTTCACGAGAATGGTATTCTGGAAATTGGGTCAGGTTTTTTTTTCCCTGTGACATGAGAACTATTTCAGATGGCAATACTTCCGCGACTATAAAACTGAAGCGTCTATGGGTTTCCGACTTTCGTACCTTACTTTTCTCTCTATTTATGTATATTTGTACTCATACAGTTTTATTGTCATACTAAGAAGAGCCATTTTACTAATGAAGATTTATTTTTTAATTATACTGTACAATATAACCAATGGACATGACATTCTAATGACCTTCCCTATTGACAACTTGAGTGGAGGTCATTATAGACATGTACTAAAATGCCAATCAACAAAATTGCGAACTCTTTTTCTTCGTCTTAGTTTCCAGTGTCCACATTTGCATTTAAACATTGTAGATAAAGAGCCGTTGCTCAATGGGAACATGGCCTCCCTTTTCTGCAATAATTAAATCTATGATCTGCTAGAAGATTTTATTCGATTGATAGATTGTTAATACTCGTTTGTTTAGGGAAGTCCATCAACGATGTATAAGCAACAAGGGTTAATTACTTTAGGACCGGACACTCGAAGACACCTGCTCTGGTCTGTAGTGATAGGACTGTCTTATAGAAAATCGACAGGCACCCATTACCTGATCAAACCATTGTACCGTCGTCCACATTTAACGACGTATTGTACCGCGTTTTAAAACTGCCGTGGAAAATAGTGGCGCGATTTAAATGTCTGCAATATGCAATGTATTATTTTCACGGGAATCGCAATTATGATTCAAACATAGAATCAAATGTGTGTGTCTGCAGTGTTTTAACCCTTTCCAACATACAATACATCTGCAGCAGACGGCTTCGAGTATATCTAACTAAAGATAAAATACACTTTTATAAATGACAGCAAGATTATTGAAAAGATTTGAAACAGTGTGGCAAATGGATAAATTGCTCATTATGAGCAATTGTTCTTTACACACGCTGTTTTCCAATGTGGTATGCAACAGTAGCGTTTAATTCCGTCTATATGTTTGACAGGTTTAATAATGGCGGCTTTTAAATTTGGCGATATAAGTAACGTGCTCCCACAAGGCATCGTGTACAAAGGATTCAGAATGTGAAGTAAAGTTTGAAAGACTTTATCTAAATTTAAAATTTAGAAAATGCTGCAATATGTAAAACCACTGTTCATACGTCTGTGATAAGAACTTGTTTGTTTGCCCATTATTACTGAAATGAAGTTAAACACGGTAAAAACAACAACAATAAAACATCAAATAGCTGACGATACAGTCGCTCTACCAAGTTACCACTCAGGTAGAATATAACGAATAATGGAAGAGCGTAGTTAGAACGTCCGCATCGAGAGCGGAAGATCAAGGTTCGATCCCTGGTCGGGTCATACCAAATACTTTAAAACTGGTAGTAACTGTTCCCTTCTTTGGCCATCACATTTACTTCTAGTGCACCGATATCAGGATCAATCGTACTACTACTATTACTACTACTACTACTACTACTACTACTATTACTACTACTACTACTACTACTACTACTACTACTACTACTACTACTACTACTACTACTACGACGACGACGACTACTACTACTACTACTACTACTACCACTACTACTACTATTACTACTACTACTACTACTACTAATAATAATAATAATAATAATAATAATACTCATAATTTACGCCCAAAACGCAGTGGTATAACTGAAGTACTGTTGAAAGAGGCATAACTGAACATTGAAACACACACAAAAAGAAACAAGTCCTTACTCAAGATCGCCCTTCTACGTTAACGATTGAATTATGGGTAGTTACATATTTCAACTGATAAAGACTCTGAACAAAAACTGTGATACGTACAGTGATTATTAACCCTTATTTATCTGAAAATAGAAAATCTTTATAATTGAATAGATAACCTATAACTAAAAGTGGAAAACATTGTGGCAAAAGGAGAAATTGCTCGTTTTGAGCAATTTCTTCTTTTGTCATTATGTTTTCAAAACGCCGTCTGCTGCAGAGGCGTCAGAAAGCGTCTATATAAGGGATAGGGTTAACTTAAGTAACAAGTGTTTCCCTGGTGTATTCGTTATCACATCTGCGAAACACGCGGAAGGTATTGGGTTCAATTCTCAACGGAAACTATAATATCACATTGGAAGAAATCATTTTATTCATTTATGTTAATATCACATAATGAAGAAAGTTGTTCGTTCAATATTGCCGATATCACATGGACTAAGAAATCTTTTTCATTTATGTTATTATCACATGGGGGAAATGTCTTGATCTTTTAAGTTGATATCAACTTGGAAGAAAAATCTTAGTTATTTATGTAAGGGATAGAAAATGACATGTTGTTTTATATTAATATCACATGGAAAGAGAGGGGATATTGTTCCGTTTAAGTTAATATCGCATGGGAAGAAACAGTGAAAACATTTTTGTGCATTTATGTAAATATAATAATGAAGAAATTATTTTAATCCATTATGATAATGACATATGGGGAAATCATCTTGATCGTTTATGTAAATATCACATGGGTAGAAATAGTTGTTTATTTATGGTAAAATTACATGAGAATTTATTTATTTATTTTTGGGGTTTTACGCCGCTTTCAACATTATTTCAGTTATATCGGCGACAGTTCACTTATTCATGATCCCTGGGTAAACAAACCAGTACTAGGCTAGGAAATGTGCCTTGCCCAAGGGCACTCCACCATGACCGTAGTGCAGCGACTGGGGATCGAACCCGGGACACCCAGTTTCGATATCCCCGACGTTAACCACTCGACCACAGCGGATTCCATTACATGAGAAGAAAGTCATTTATATATCACTTACTTAGTCAGCGATTATTGATTGGGGTTTAACGCCGTTTTCAACAATTGTTCAGTCATATCACGGCGGCCAGTTCAACTATTAATGTGTTTCCAGGCTTTCTCACACGAGTAATCCACACAACACTCCTTCCAATCAACTGGCTGCTTTTCCACATAGACTGTTAGCCCATTGTTGGAAGACGACTGACGGTTGTCACAGTGACTTTAGTCGAACGACTGGAAAATGTTGAACGAGCTGAGGTTCGAACCCACAACCCCTGGATTGACAGCCGGCGTCGCCACCGACTGAGCTACCGGGGATCAGTGATCATAACAATGTGTATAGTGCGGTGCCTCCTATTGGGATGTGCGCGGGCATGAGCTTTCACAGGTATGTCTTGTCTTATGAGGATTGAGCTTGCACAGGTACGTCTTGTCTTACGAGGAAGGAGATTAATGAAGCACCCTGGGTGACCAGTGTAGATATATACCAGCATACGCTTCCACACATTCTGATCTGGGTCTGCACTGTTCGCCTATAAGTTATAGATAGTTTTATCAAATTTCTATAAAGTAGTATCAGTTTGGATCTTAAGCATGGATGCGCGGACATGATTTGTGATGATTACATAATGGTTTCCTGTAGCTACACTCAAGCACATAAACATTGAATCAGTATAAAAAAATAATTAATATACAAAAGAACCTCCGGCGGGACTCGAACCCGCAATCCCCGGCTTAGGAGGCCGATGCCTTATCCATTAGGCCACGGAGGCGTTACGTCGATTGCTGTTGTGTAGCCAATTCATGGAAATTGTAGATCATCAAATCACTGTGGAAAATGTCGTGTTCCTTAATATAAATATCACAGTGGAAGAAGAAGAAGAATGGAAGCGCATTTTTAAATTTGACCAAAGATTATCACAGAATAGATTTTCTTGCATTGAAAAAGAAAATATGCTCAACTTAACCCTTTCCCTCATATAGACGCTTTCTGACGCCTCTGCAGCAGATTGCTTTTTCGAAAACATAGTGACAAAAGAAGAAATTGCACAAAACGTGCAATTTCTCCTTTTGCCACAATGTTTTCCACTTTTTGTCATAGGTTATCCAATCAATTATGGAGATTTTCTATGTTTTGACAAAATACGTTCAAAGTCGTCTTCTGCAGAATTGTCGTATGAGGGAAAGGTTTAATATATTACTTATATTACCCTATGGTGTTTTAGTGATAGTAAACGTTTCATGAATTGCAGAAATCTTTTAAACTTAAGTCATCACTTATTTGTTGTTAACAAACACATTATTTTAAACTTTCCATGTACTTATTCAGATGAATGTTCGGACTCAGTTGTGCCAGGGTCAACAGAAGTACTCCTAAGCCAAATGTTGACCAAACAGTATTATTCAGTAAAAAGTCTGATTCGTTAGACCATGTATCTTATCCAATCAGGAATAATGCTCCCCTTATTTTAAGAATACTCCGTAAATTTAAGACTACGGGTATGGGATGAGACTAAATCGAGACCCCCTCAAAGACGACTAGAGTTAACACTTTTCCACATACTACAACTCTGCAGTAGACAACTCTAACATCATCTGGAGAACAATATAGAAAATATCTCTATAGAAAAGTGTAGCTTTTTAATAGAGTTAAAAAAACAGTGTGTCTAAAGAAGAAATTGCTTAACTCTTTCAGCGCCAAAGGCAATATTGAGCTTTTTGCAAACAATACAGATTCAGGTGAGTCAGCTCGTAACGAGCTGTCTCACCTGAAATCTGCATTGTTTGACTGTGACTTATACAAATATTCTAAAAATCCTATAACATGAAAATAAACTCGTCCGAGATTGAACATGGAAGAATCCACTTTAAACAATTCGGCGCTGAAAGGGTTAAAATAAAGAATCTTATTTTTTTTACCAAAATGTTTTCAAACGTCTACTGCCGCAGATCTGTCAGAAAGTGTCAGTCAATGGGAAAGGGTAAGCAATTCATGTGTCTGTTTTTATTTTTTCCACTGTAATTTAGGGTTCCATTATGGGGTACTAAACGATAAAATAATCTGTGTTAAAATGACAATTATATCATAGAGCTCATAAAACAATGTGAGATAAGGAAGAGATGTCATGTTTACAAAACATTACAGAATGGTTTCATGACGTTACTCTTTCACAGATGCAGATGTTGTTTTTTCGATTTTGTAGCAGAAGACATAAGCAAACATTGTGAAAAAATAAGCAATTATTTCATAACGAGCGTTTTCTCATCCCCTTTCTCATAATACGACGTTTATATATTATATATCGATAATTTAAGTCTTTTTTCCCATGCAAGCTCATATCTGGGAAAATGTTATTTAAAGAGTTTGCATACTTTTGCATGTTATGTCGTCTACTGCAGATTTATTGTTTCTGTTAAAGGGTTAACTAACTAAATAAAATGTAACTCGAACAATTCTCTTAAATGTTTTGTGCTTTTCTCGTCCGAAGGAAGCCATGCATATGAAATAGCTGCAAATTATAAGAATATATGCCTAGCTATTTTGGATATAAATGATCCTGCACTTTGACATCATCTAAATACATATTTGTGTAGAGAGTGGTGAGAGAAAGAGAGGAAAGAGAAAGAGAGAGAGAGAGAGAGAGAGAGAGAGACAGACAGACAGACAGAGAGAGAGAGTAAGAGACAGAGAGAAAGAGAGAGATAGAAAAAAGAGAGATAGAGCGAGATAGAAGGGAAAAAGAAAGATAGAGAGAGATAGAGATAAGGGAGATAGAAAGGGGAGA